>JAOTQE010072657.1:0-16774 GCA_025631205.1 Nesometra sesokonis
AATCGATTTATCCGGCTAGGCTTGTCACGTTGGTCAGCATAGGTCGGCTTAGAAAAACGCTAGAAATTAACTTTAAATGTCTCTTTAATAACCGCACAATTAAAATTAAAAAGAACACAACAATATATCTTCTTGTTATAAATAACATATACGCATAAGTTAAACTGTCTAGTAGTGGATTTGAGCAGAAAATAAGCTCAAAAAGATTCCACTGCTATGTGAGGTCGTTACACCTTCACGCCTTTAAATAACATTAACAATAACAATAATGATAATTAAAAAAAATAATAAAAAATAATAAAAAATAATTAATAATTGGTGTCGTTGTCGTTGTCGTCGTTATCGTTATTGTTATCGCTATCGTTAATTGTAAAGACCATTACATTTTCGTGTGTTTTTATCAGCATGGCAGACCAGGGAACAACTGTTCCACCAGATCAGACCAGAAAACAACTGTTCCCAGGTCAGACCAGGTGCCTGAAAATGAGAGTTGTTTTTAAAGTTCAAGATAAACAACCCATAGAACCTATAGACCCATTTATAAAATGAGATGTTAATTGACAATAGTAATACTTCGCATTGAGGCCTCTAACAATGGGCTATCTTGTGCACAAATTGGTATAATTAAACACGAAGAAAAATAATTGTGAGTTGTGCTCTGGTATAATAACTGGAGTAATAAAATGCACGGGTTCGACTGACAGTTGCATTATTAATAGTAGTAACACCTGCCGCCTTCGTCAGTGATGATATTTTAAAGATTGAAGAAGACAGCAGCTGCTATCGAAATATTTATGTACACTTATAATTATCTATATTTAATAGAGGTTAATGTACTAGGCCTATGGATGTTTAGTAAAGCAAGTGGGGATAAAATAATATAATAAATTGTATCGAGATTGTAAAGGTATCGTAGGCCCTAGAGTGACAAATGGTTATGCGCGCGTGGATAAATTCGGTCGTAGAGACGTGGACGCTTCTATTAGTTATTCACTGCAGTTGCTGGTTTTGCGTCTCTTTAAGCGCCTGTGTGTGCCTCTTCATGCGAGTCATAACTGAAGCATCGTGTGCTCTACTCATGACCACTGATAGGCGATGTAATGTTGGTCACCGGAACGTGTGTTTTGGAGGATATGTTTTCATTTTAAAGCTGTACAAAAACTACTTTGGCTATGAACTTGAAAATTGGTCAATATGTATTTATTTATTTTATTTTATTCATTTGGCGTGCCGACCCACTGTCGCCTAAAGGGCGTGCGACTCCCAACAAATTACCAAAACAATATACATAATGTAATGATAAATAAAATTAAGACTTACAATAGAACATTGTTTTAAAGTTTTACATTAAATAATTTAAAATTATCACAAACAAAAGAACCCTTAACATCTTCCGGTAATTCCAAAGTCTAATAAAACGAGTGGCTAGAGTATTTTGAGATGTCATTGTTTGAAATATACAATACCAATATAATGTCCTTTGAATTTGTAAGATTTAAACAGTTTGACCATATGATAGTGGAGCAATACATCATCAAAATACGGAAAATTGTTTATGCCCACCCGGTATTTTAATCAAATGATTTAAATTATGATAGTATGTCCATTTTCCTGCACGATTACTGTTAGGCGATATAGGCTACAGGGCGTTTTCCCGGCAGTCTTCAACACTGTTTCAATAAATAGATGTCGCAAACCTTTCTGACTAGTAAGAATTCTAGCTTGACTAATGGTCTGCTTTACTTATAGTCATTTCAAATTAAGTATACTGCAAAGTTCATGCAGACGCTGTCACTTAAGACTTTGACTGTCATGTCAAGTTGGACTCTCCGGTCGCTCCTCCAGATTTAGGCGCCTCTAAATCCTATAATTTCTACAAATCTAAATAAGATATTACTGTGCATTAAAGTGAAGTATCGTATATGATACGAAAGGAGATTTCAGATACAGTAGAATTATTTAATGTCGTTTCGATGAAACAAGTTTTCTAAGTACACTTCTTTCAAATATAATGCACATAATTCATGTAAAATATTTGATGAAATGTGTCATTAATTTACAAATCATGATGATATTGCTCGTTTCGTTGGAAAATAATAATTTGGTTCGTATAAAAATAACAACAGCTTTTAGTTTCATGATGCTAACTTTATTTAGAAAAACAATGCATACATGTTTCGGCAGTCAACTCCCATCTTCAGTGCAATGAAATACTGAACGTGAAATTCAGCTTATATAGGCTAAATACATCAAGAAAAATGCGAACATTTTACATTTTAATTATTGGGAAATTGACCCGTGAAAAGAATTGCAAGGACACAAAATAAATAAATTTGTACCAACAAGTGAAATGCATAACATAAGTGAAGAAAGTTGAACCGAGAAGTTGTATAGTTAGATGTCATGAATAAAATTGAATGATTGGATGAATGAGTGTTAGATTGGCACAGTGTTACGTTAACATGTAAGAATAATTTAGTTATTAGTACGAAAATATTTACAAAAATAAATTTTATTCAGCTTTCAATAAATGTAAATGTCTACGCAGGCTTTCGTTGTGTTCTTTACGTGAGTGGTGGTCCTTCCATATCCACTCGCTGCCTTCATCTCCAATATTGTGTGCTAAAGTTAGGAACAGGCAGCTGTGATGTTTACATAGACTGTAACACTTTAAAATTTTAAAATATGTACTGAATTTTAAAAATATTTAGTCCAAATTATTAATTAACAAATTAATCTTATATCACATCTTCAACTTCGCCGACAACACCGTCTCACGCCGGTAAGAAATATACAGGCTAAGATTTTGCTTTTTATGCAGTATTTCAACTTTACACTTCGAATAAAAAAGACATTTTACCTTACCCAACCCGAAAATTTTATCTGTATAGTAGTAGAGGAGACAATAGTGAAAATAAAATTAGTATTATTAATATTATCCTATTTCCATTTTTTTTTTCAAACTCAGTTTATTTCTCAATTTAAATATCGATTTTTTTTTTATTTCGTATTTTATACATCTTTATACCTTCTACTGTGACCTACACGACCTTAAACTTTATAGATTTTTGTACAGCGTCGTTATTAATCAATATTTGTCGTAATGCTTTTGAGATTTTAAGTATATCGTACTCCGTCTTTTTTATAAAACGATTTGTAAAAATCGAACGCGTATTCAATGACAAATTATGTTAAATAATTCTGTTTCAGATTCTATCTATTTATATCCCATTGCTTAATCAAAATAATGGGATGAAAATCGAACACATATCCTGCGATAGATTAATGTGTTCGACATTTTCAAAAAGGTAATAAAAAAAACGGTTCAACTCGCGGTTTTATTCGGTCTGTCACGATGTCCTGAAAAACACACGGAGGGAGGTCATGCGATAACGGCTTGGTTTTACTCGAACACACTCGAAAATTAGGCCTACAGGATAGGAATACTCGAACATAACCTACATAGGTAATGAGATAACGAGCTGGTATTAGTCTGCAGAACATACACATCGTGTGTGGCACCACAACAAATCGCAGTTATGCGAGCGGCGTACATAAATATGCGCGAAGAGGCGCAAAACGCGCATTTGGTGGGACCACCCACACTTTGTGTCTCTACGCCATTTTTCTGTAGGCGTGCGCAAGAGTTTTTGTGTGTTCGCGGTATCTGACGAAAGCTTTGAAGGCCCAGATTATCGCAATAAATTAACATTATATAATAGTTGCAAAACTGGTAATTTATTGTCATTGAATTCAGAGATTCAGTTCGGGAAGATATTTTTTAACTAACAATTGTAGGTCATTCGCATGAGTACGGTATTCGAAACAACGTGTCAGATTTCTTTAGTGGTACCAAACATGATCGCCGTCGTCAGGTAAGATCGACAACAAAACATCCACAGCAGAATACGACTTTACTAACGTCATCGCTACATTTGGATCACGTTTGTTTCCTTAGAAATGTCAACTGTATTCTTCCCTAATGCTTATCAGTGGTCGAAGGAAATAGCGTGCCTTTGGCAGTGAACGTAGCTCAGGTAATTCAGCATCGACAAATTATGCCGTTGTTTCACCAGTTTTCGTTATGTATGGAGGTCGTACCTACATTCAAGCCTGAATATCGGTGGGTTGTCGTAACGCATAGAGAATTAGACTTGCAATTATAGGCCCTAATTAAATTGACACAAAAAATAACGTTGTCTGTATAAACCATATCTTGTAGACCTTCAATACCACACGGTTCCCCAACTTAGCCACCCCTCCTACTTCCTTTGAAACAAACAATGTTGTTTCCTCCTTTTGGATGAGTGAATAGATTTCAGATTTATCTGTTATTTGTTCTATAGGGGGCAGCATTGTGTGACGATGCACTTGAGGGTTATTTGAATCTGTTCAACCATAAAACCTCTGTGGTCTAGTGGTTATGGCGCTCGCCAAGATAGCCCATGGGCTTGTCCCAATCCGTTTATATCTATCGTATTTTTTGCATCTCATTTGAGATCCGGGGTCACCATTTTTGCACAGTAGAAATTGTATCTTTAGATCTTCGGCCGTACCGAGACCCATACGGACTAGAGTTCTTTGGTGGATCTCTCATAGATACATTGGAAGGGATTAAACATTCTCAAGTGTCCACTGACGTTTCAGTAATTTTGCCTCTATTAAGAACGTATAATCCATACTCCAAGCAATGAGATACACGCCATCGTGACAGGATTCAATATTTCAACATAAGTTACGTCATCATCAGGAATCTCTATTAACATTGCAAATACCAAGAAAACATATCTTTCCCGGAAATTTGCATATCACCTGTCCTATGTGCACCGTTTACATAAATAGCGATACGATCTGGCTATTTTATCATTTATTAATTGGTGTAGCAATGACAAGGGCCTAGGCTTTGCCTGAGGTGTTTCCACTATACTTTTGGCTACCCTATAGCTGCATTGGTGATCCTGCAGGATGAAACAATAGACATATCATTGATAGACCTATCGTCTGCAGATGCTGGGGACTTGAGTTCAGTGGATACTTATTTTTTTTTCAATTTTGGTCGGATTTTCTCTAATGGACGTTTAAATATTTCCATTTGTCATCTAGTCAAATGGCCGATCCGCCGAATAGTGTGTAGTGCTAGCATCATGTGGAGAAAATCTCTAGATTATGGCTGTATGCTTCACAGAAAATGTTGAATACGGCATCTCATCACAATTATTATTAATCTTCAATATAATTTAAAATTTGTATCGACAGTGTGTAATATTATGCACGATGTTTTCTGAATTATTCACAAGATAAGCCGATTGAACCTTAATTAAGGGAATTGAGTCTAACATTGTATTGTGTCTGTTTGCGTTCGTGGGTTTATATTATTACGTTGTCGAATAAGAGACGTTATCATTAATTGAGCTGAATTATTGTAACTTAAAGATGTATTGCTACGTGAAATAAAAATTAATGTGTTGCACTATTGTCACTCATAACCAGAAAGTGGCGGGTCTCTGCTATATGCAAGTTTGATTACATTAAAATGATCAACTTATTAAACAGGCATTTGGGACAAACCCATAACAGATGATGGTCATATAATAACCCAGCAAACACAAAACGTTCTTATTACGTTGTTATTTGGTATGCGACAAAATTACCTTTGCAAAACGTTGCACAAATGTTACATGAGTGTCCAAACGTTATAATTACGTTACATGTTGTAAAATTTGTAAAAGTACGTACGTACGTTCTACAAAATAACGTTTTTAACAACAAAATGTAACGTTAAATAACTTTCTTATAACGTAATATTGTTAGCTGGAACAATTTAATTCAAAGGCTATTTAAACGTAACATTACAGAAAATCTGGTCAAGATTGACAAAACAAATTTACTGAAAACTGGAAGTCATTTCCGATATCTGTAACTTTAAAGGCTATTTAAACGTAACATAAGAGGAAATCTGATCAAGATTGACAAAATAAATTTACTGAAAACTGAAAATCAGTTCAGATATCTGCAAAAGCCCCATCAGTGCAGTTAAGGGTGATTGAATCGTGCTACCAGCTTAAGCAGAGCATTTGTACATAAACATGTTTTGCTACAGTTCGTACAACGTTTTTTTTTTCACGCAGGAATAATAACAATAGTCAAAACAAGAATAATAGCAATAGGCATAACAATAATTTAGTTCTGTAATATAACAAATTCCATGTTTTTCATTAGCTGTTAGATGCAAAATTAAAATTTCATTGGGGAACTAATTCCATTCAGTTACAGTGACTGCATGATACAAGGTCACTTAATATTACATCAATACAGTATTATTATTATTTTATATAGACGGTCTCTGCTGGAACAGGATAAAAGCCGTTCAAGTTATTCTTGTAAAGTGACATTAGATGGCTTTCGATGACTTTTGAAAAAAAAAATCATAAAAGAAACTATAAGCATTTAATTATTGTTATTAGTGTATGAGATATTGTCTCTGGACAATTGTGTTATAGATGAGCTGACTTGTATCTGACCTGCTATTGCTTTTTGCGCTACCATGATATAGAAAGGAACAGGAGTGAGTAACAATCAGAAATAGTAGAAAGCGGAAGCATATACAACGAAGGCAATGAAATTGGAAAAACCTCTGGAAATCTGAATAAAATGCTTAAAAATATACTGGGCATGTGTTATAAACGAGTGCACATGTTCGGTCAATCAATGACGTTAAATGACGCCTAATGATCTCTCGGGATAATACAGAACATGTGCAAAATACGAAATAATTCTTCGATCGGCACCTCCCCTTTGAGAATTCATGTTCACTTCTGCTAACTGGGAATGTTGTGTGGCCAAGCGGGTAAGGTCGAACCGAGGTGGTAGCCTACGCATCATGAGTTTAGGAGTTGGAAGGCTGGTTCTGGAAAATGTCTTTTTATTTGGTTTCAAAATCCCATCAGAAATATACCTTTTCAGGCTGATGTCGAATTTCAACCAAAGCTTGACAGGGTACTTTTTAAGGTATAGAATAGTATATTAGAGGGTTACACAATAGTTGGCACCTGGTTGCTAGCAGTAACGAACAATTAGGTCATTCGATCGTCATTCGTACCGTACTAAAATGAATCAGATGATCTTTCCATATATTAAATTGTGGTTAAACAAATTTAAACTCTAAAATAGGAAGAAGTTTTGTTTGGCGTTTTTTTTTGTAAGAAATGTTTCTTGTTTATTCCACGTACAAATCATTTTAAAATGGTTTTACAAAAAAAAAATTTCATTCTGTCGGTACCATCACGAAGAAGCATGCGTGTTACGCGTGATTAAAAGACGCATCATGAGACGCAAAACGCGCGCGTGCAGTGATTAACAAATGAACGTCAGTTTGTCTCGACGAAGCGCGCCTTTATGTACGCGCGCATAAAAAGTTTCACTGACCACTTGTTGAGATGTATTGATTTTTTATTACACCACGATCTTTTAGTTCTATTATTTAAAATCTTATTAGCAACAGTAATTTAGACAGTTGAGTAAAACGTACAAAACAGAAGCAGATTTAAATTTTACTAAAAATTTATTTAAAATTGCTTTAATTGTGACAATAAATGGAGAGAATAGCACTAAGTCTGATATCTGACTATTTTAGTATCAGTAACGAGTTTTCTGATCCACCAGAACGTCAGAATTGCTTCATGCACAAAGTGCTATTTTTTTCTCCCATTCCAGACTTTAAAAAAACCTAGAAAATTTAGATTCTTGTAGAAATTGATTGGCTCACGTATAATTAGTTGTCTTTAAACATAGAAAAGACCGAATGCATTCTATTCGTAACCAAACAAAAGCTTCGCATTATTGTTCTTAAGGTCAACACATGTGGACACAAACTTAACGGTTCTACCTCTATTAAGTATATCTAAGCCTTGATTGAGACCAAAATGTCTCATGCGAGCTTATTGCCAAACCATCATTACAAATGTTAATTCAAAATTGAAGTTTTTATATAGACAAGAAAGAGGAATCAACACTAAGATCCGTAAAATGACTTTACTCTGCTTTAATTACAACCCTTTCTTACTAATGTGCAACAGCATGGTATTAGTTTAAGCAATGTCTTAAAAAGAAGATGCATGTAATGCAGAATAAAACAGTTAGATTTATTCTAGAAATAAGACGTAGGTCTCATATTTGACACAAAGAACTTATTTAGTATCGGGAATCTAAATATATACGATCGACTCAAATTTGTGAAACTCAATCATGTTCATAAAATCGTCAATAAAAATAATGTTAAACACCTTTCAGATATATTTGTCCGTACCTCAAACCTTAACAATCAAGAGGTAGCCATTTCAATTTTGATATTCCACAGGTTAAAAGTATCGCCACATCTACATTATATTTCTCATATTAAGAATGGAATTCACTTCCAGATCCAATTAAACTAATAAAACTCAGAATAATTTTAAAATTAAACTTAAAAAAACATCTTAATAAAACCTAATTTACCTAATCATTTACTGTTTATAGCAACATTTTAAGAAACTCTAAACTGTTCGCAAGATGGAACAGTTATCTGAGATAGTCGATTTTTTTATTTTTATTTTGTGTATATTTTATTTGTGTATGTATTACTATGGAAATGTCTCTTTTCCGAAATAAAAGATTGAATTGAATTGAAAAGAATTGAATTGAATTGAATTGAATATATTTTTAAAATTTTATCGCTATTTTTTTAATTTGTAATGTACTTGTGATTGGTGATTGAATTGGGTCGCCATGGAAATTAAACATGACTATAATGGGTAATCTTGGCGCTTGTTATACACTATATACTTCAACTATCTTATGACCTTGCTCTTGACCCATCTGAAATTTCCGTTAAATACATAAAGCTTGCTCTCTTTAATTTTGACCTCCTCCTTTTACATTTACACCTTATACTGTATATATTTATTATTGTGTATTGTACTTAATCACTTGTATAGTATTTTTTGTTGTAATTTTAAGCGGATAATAGCCCATAGGCTGGCTTCTTCAATAAAAATCTTGAATCTTTTGGGGTTTTAAATATATTTTATAATGTATGTGTTATATGTTAGTACCAAATAAACCAGATCAAATGAAATCAAAATATTAATATCAAATTGATTTCTTGTTATTTATTAGTGGGATCAATGTTTAAAGTTCATATGTCGTTACAGATTTACCCAAAATTAATATAGAAATTATGTCAACTAATAATAAGTCTAATATAAAACGAAAACCTGTCACGCATTTGCATATCAGTATTATAGGCTAACGGGCTAAGTACTTGTATCACGTTAATGCCGATTAACCTTTGATTGCTTCCAACAGAAGCATTGAAATTACTGTTTTCTATTGAATATCAAACATAGAATGAAATCTGTTCTAACAGTGAAAAGTTTAGTTACGGCGACATCAGTGCCGGCTGCTTAGATACCCAATAAAATAACCTGACGAAATCGTTTTATATTTTATATTTTAATCGCTGCAAAGTACATGTATTTATATTATTTCCAGAAAATCGAAAAATTGTGTAACGATAGGCATCATATACTCGAGCACATAAGTCTATATTTCTGCTGCTATTCTTCCTATAGCAGCATGTCGTTTAAATTCCTTATGATTGGTTGCTGATTCAAGCTAGTATAGAATGTTCTTCCTACTCATGCCAGTGAATCGCCTGTATCTTTATGGATGCTTACAATTTACCCTTTCGGACTATCGAGTGTACTTCAATAGTGTCATTTGTTTTTAATTTTTTGTTACTTATTTTCACTTTCAGCTTTTTTTGCAACAAGTCTGACGGCTCACCAGTTCCACGCTTTCACTTCGTTTTTGGGGCGTAAAGGCCATCTTCAATAATTACTCTACTACTATTACTCTACTACTAGTAGGACACTCGCATTCATATTCTAAAATATTTTTGTAGTGTTGACAAGGCAGTTTCGGAGATAAAATTTGAATTGGAAGAAACAATAAAAAAATCGTACTACAACGGGAAGTGAAATGAAAATTAACTACAGCATACAGGTTGCTACATATGGTAAGCAATGTGTATTAGGACAAACGTATTTTGTTTTTCAAATTCATACTTACTGGGACCTGGGTGCAACAATCGTCTCACGCATTGTGCTCCAAAAAAGTTGGTAGGTTGGTCACATTTCATTCGGGAAATACTAGATTGTAATTGCACTCTTTCCGGCACTACGATGCAATTTCGTACCTTCTTTTCGAATAACCATAAACCATTGTAAAGGCGACGACTTACTGTATTTTTTTTCTGTTTTTTTACAGCAATAGAAGAGATCGCCAGTATGTCCTCTACGATGGATAATGTAGTACTTAATACGTCTTCACTTGATGGCAACGACACATATTATGATCCAGGTGATTTTTTTTAATGAATTAAGGAGTTAAGGATTTTTAACATCATTAAAGATGTTTTCTCATAAGACACCCTATGGCTTCTGATAAAAATCTATTTACTGATAACAACCGTATGTCTCCTGATAACAATCACGTGGCTACTAATAACAATAGGCTTCTGATAACAATCGTATGGTCACGGATAACAATCGTATGGCTCCTGATAATAATCACAGGCTACTAATAACAATAACAAGGCTTTTGATAACAATCATATTTGTTAAAGATAACAATCGTATGGCTCCTGATAAAAACCACATGGCTAATAATAGCAATAGGCTTCTGATAACAACCATGGTCACTGATAAAAATTGCATGGCTCCCGGTAGCAATCACATGGGCACTAATAACAATAACATGGCGTCTGATAACAATCGTACTTATTACTGATAACAATCGTATGGCTCCTGATAACAGTCACGGGACTACTATTAACAATAGGCTTCTGATAACAATCGTATGATCACTGAAAGCAATCGTATGGCTCCTGATAACAATCACAGGCTATTAATAACAATAACATGGCGTCTGATAACAATCGTACTTGTTACTGATAACAATCGTATGGCTCCTGATAACAGTCACGTGGCTACTATTAACAATATGCTTCTGATAACAATCGTATGATCACTGAAAGCAATCGTATGGCTCCTGATAACAATCACAGGCTATTAATAACAATAAAATGGCTTCTGATAACAATCGTATTTGTTACTGATAACAATTGTATGGCTCCTGATAGCAATCACATGGCTACTAATAACAATAGACTTCTGATAACAATCGTATGGTCACTGATAAAAATTGCATGGCTGCTGGTAACAATCACTTGGACCATAAATACATAAATCATATGAAAATAATAATGTTAAGACACTGTTGATTACCGTTTTTATATATTGAACATTTTAACATTTATATCTGTTTTACTACTGTATTGTATTTTAATATTTTACCATGATCAATTGAATTTCCTTTTTGGATAATAAAGTTTTTGAATATGAATCTGAATCTATTGAATGTCCACAAAGTACACAAGATTCAAGATTTATTTGGTACTGTACATAAGCCAGCAAGGGCTTATCCGCCAAAATACAATGCAAATAAATCTATAATATAATTGTACACAATACAATATATACATCAAATATTAATATGCTTATTAATAATTTATACACAGGACGATTTAATATAAAAGAAAATCATCGGAAAGATATACATTATGATGTATTTTTTACAACTCGCATGTCAATTTGGAACGTTCTTCATTCAAATTTACGTTTTCTTGTCGACTTTCAATCTATTCAACACATCCTTGGCGTGGGCACTGTTGGCTACAGTTAACCACAAACTTTGAGATATTTTTAATTGTCAGGTCTGATCCACTGATCAGACTTGAAAAATCAGAGACTCTGGTCACTTGTAATTGTTACTGGGCCATTGATAAGAGATGGTCTGTATGAGGTGTTATGTTGTAATGTTACTGCTAAGTCGTTGGTTAAAGGGTTTATCTTGAAAATGTTGATGCACTCTGTACATTAATTACGTCAAACCACATATAAAATATACAATACCGTAACATCATATACATACAAATAAAAAAAGAATTTAGTGGATAGCTCTATAAGCCCCTAGGCTTGTTTTCGTAGACGGCCATTTTGAAATTCAAATTGGCGACCGAGCCTGTATAGTGTGCACGTTGAAATTTACAAAATTTGACAAAAAATTATAACAATTTATCTAGTGGTATACATAGCAATTCTATATATAATTCTATATAAACGTAAATAGAACATTTTTTGTATTTTTTAAAATATACCGTCAAAATTGATTACATTTCCCGGCGGGATATTTGGACATTAGTGGGTGATGAATTGTTTGTGGTTTGTACATTTGAGTGTTAAATGTTTGCACAAATACCGTTGTTTTCACACTTGATAATACAATTTTTGCCTATGTGTAGTTGTTTGAATTTACCTTGAATTTACCTTGAACCATAAGACTTTGAGAACTTAGCTCATCTGTCCCTCTATCATTTTTGCATACCCTTCTTTTACATACGGGCGAAACTTTAGTTGGTTGTCAGACCAATATTTTGATATACCCGACTTAAACTTATTTACTGTTGCAGCATCAACTACATGACTTGGCAATGAATTCCAATCATTTACAACTCGTACCGAACAGGAACATTTTCTAACGTTTAAATTTACACTAGGTTTACTGATTTTTTATTTGTGACCCCGAGTTTTCTTATATGTAAATTTCTGAAAGAGCTTCTCTTCGTCTATATTCTCAAACATTTTTTATAATTTTAAATGTCTGCAATACATCAGCCCTCTTCTTTCTAAAAACTAATGTTGGCAAATCCAATGCCCTCAACCTTTCTTCATAGCTTTTATTTCTAATTTCCGATACAAGCCTAGTGAAGCGTTGTTGAACTTATTCCAATTGGTCCTTGTCCTTTTGATAAAGAGGTATCCACGCACTACTACCACCATATTCCATGTCTAACAATAGTTTTATACAAACTTATATAAGTTTTAAAATCAAGAAACTTGAAAAACCTACAAATCGTGCCAAGTACCTTATTTGCAGATCTAGCAACTTTGGTGGTGTGAGCAGAAAAGTTCAATTGATTATCTATTAAAATTCTTAAATCAGTTTCTTTTTCAACAAATTCAATAGAAACTTTAATAATACCCTCTCCAATAAAATAATCTAACTTCAATTTTTTAACCAAAATGAGTCAATTTACATTTTGCTAGATTAAAAGGTAGCTGCCAATCTCTAGACCATTTATACATTGCATCTATATCAGATTGTAATAAAGCTCTGTCCAAATCAGATTGAATCACCCTAAACGATTGTGTGTCATCAGCAAAAAGCTGTATATCTGAATGGACAAATGCGACTTTGTCGCAATATACCACCTTTCTTAAAAAAACAAATCTTCAGTTTCATTATATAAGCATCCCTATAAAAGCGTCTTGGTCTCTCTATATGGCGATTAGCGGTTCTTCTTTTGTCGTGTCCGTTCTTTTGTTTTTTACTGGTATGTTATTGAAGGAAAGGTTTATAGATTTTTCCTGGATTTTTTATTTCTTTATTTATTTTATTTTATTCTTACTTTTAGTTTTAGATATTTACTTATTTAATATGTTGCGTATTTTCTTCTATTTGACAATGTACTTAGTTATAATTTTCATCTGATTAACGTAGGTGGCCATAACCTAAAGTTTTTAACTTATTTTGGTCACCTTCCATGCTAATCCATTTATACCATTTAAATTTATTTAATGTATTGATATGTGTATGGAACTTTTTGAACATTTCACGGCTCAACAGACCGTCATATCTTTTATGTTATTACCAATCCATTGAAATGAGACGGTTGCTGAGTCTTGATAAACAAGGAGGTATAGTGGCACAGTAGCCTATAATGTTACTTTGACATAAGAACATTAGTAATATTTGAATCTACTGCATGTATTTAAACGTATGATAAATAAGCCAAGGTTTAACCATTATCAGCAGTAGTAGTGTAATTACAGAGCTTGGCACTATCAATCAGAAAGCTTATAGTAATGATAAAAATGTCCTCAGGATGGAAACATGCGCAGAGAAGATATTATATTGTTGCAGATTTTGTCTTTAGATTGAACTATCAAACATTGCCATCTTGCATCCTAGTGTATTTGAATAAAAAAAAATCTCACTAGATAAACGTCATGAAGAAACAAGAAGGTACTGTGGTTCTCTTTTTTTTAAGAATGCCGCTCTAGGGTAAGCAGACCACTCTCTCTTTCTATCTCCAGATACCTTCCTTCTCTCCTTCACCTTACAATGTTTCTAGTTAAGTTCCAGTAAAGCACGGTTCAAGATACTGCGCTCAAATGCAAGGGCCGTATCCCTTCGACCTCTGACCTGGAACATTAACTTCTTGCCCTAGAATATATCGACCTCTAACCTATAACTGCCGAACTATGATGTAAGAACAGAGACCCTCTGGCCTAGAAACACCGACATTTGGCCTAGGAAAACTGTACCCACATCTTACATGGAAACATAGAATTCTGGTCTAGAAACACCTTGATTCCCCTTGCAACCAATTATCATTATGTCCTACTAGTACTATGAATCAGTCATATATCTATCATTGTCCTTACCATACATTCACATTTCTGTAAATAAGTATCTATTGTTTTATCGATCCATTCATTAATGTGTTCAATTATATTAATTCATTCATCTGATCATAAATCTGTTCGGTTATGCAGATCCATGTTCTCCGTCAGTGACCAAACGAAGAGGCACAATCTGTCAAGCTTCGATGCAAAAGGCGCGTGGAGCAAATAAATAAACCGTTTACCTATGCGCGCATTTTGTACGCCCGCGCGTAAAGGATTGTGCTCTCACTGCTAATCTATCCTTCCCAACAACATGCATTCATATCTATCAATGTAGCAATATCTATTTGCAGCGTTTGTTTTACCCATCATTAACTCAACATCCATTAACAACCACTACATTATCATCTTGATTGCAGTAATTATTATCAAATGCGAAATAAAGCTTTTCGATTAAAACTCATAATACCGTAAAAATTCATTTAATGCACGATATACTATTTTATTATAACAATCGTCATTTGTTGAAACTTGTAACAGCTATACTTAACGTCATGTCATTATGATTTACCTTTAAATTCACTAATAGGCATATAATGAGCTTTGATGAACATAATGTATTTTTGAAACTTATAATTTAAACTTAGATGATAAAATAGAAAATCTCTATTATTGTAAAAAATGTCGATTAACCTTTAGTAGAATGTGCATCGATTTTTGACAGGCAAAAAAATGCCGTTTCCTTCATATGCCATGATTTGTGTCTTGGGGTCCATTTCAGGCGCAGATCCAAGAGAGGCATCCAACTCTGCCCACCTCCACCCCTCCTTGACTTGGACGAATATTATTTGAACTTGAAAATCACATTGTTCGCAATAGATTATCTATGAAAATTGCCTCTGAGATACCCAAGAAACGCATCTAGGGGAGGAATCTAGACCCCTAGAAACAACACGAAATTTGGCATGGGCCCTTCTATCTGACATCGGTAAACCATTTTCCTCTACTGTATCCATCCCTGTCTTTTATTTGGTTACTGTACCGCTAGGAGTGCTCTAATCTTTCCATTAATGAACAACTAAATAAGCAACAATAATAATAATAACAACAATCACAATAACAATAACTATGACCATATCCATAACCATAACCAAAGACCCGCCCCTGATAAAGGGTGTGGTTTGAGCCTGGAGCCTTCCGTTAAACCCGCCTATGTAAGCTCTGAACAGTGTTGTGACGCATCGCGAAATAAACTCAACATAGGCCTATTTTAATAACCCTCTAACTCTATCATATATAGCCACATAAACAGCACATGTGTCACGAAACACCTGTAGTAAAGATGATATAGATTTAATAGCATACATTTATGTCAACCGTTGGTAAGATTATCTATGTATTGACAGCTGCTTTTCACGGAGTCTAATTATGTTATGAAAATATTCAAAGGGTCAAATTTTATCTAAGTCCGTCAAGGTCGTTTTGTTGTCATGTGGTCAATCAATATTTTTCCACACCTCGTACAATATTTTTCGGTATTGCAATGTTATTTAATGTAGTTATGTAATCTGTAGAAAATCGGTATAAAAACACAATTAACGGCTTTATACCGGACAACTCTCACACTTTCAAGCGTATTGTGAGTCTCACGTATCGGAACTCATTTGTTGGCGTGTCACGCATAACGTATGACAAGAATTTGTGAGGTGTAACGAAAAAAAATGAGTCGTATTGTACAATGAAAATTGAGTTATTGTTCTATCCTGATAGAAGGTAATATAAGGTTTAATTTGGTTTTTGAGAATCAGAATCATGAGTAGAGTATAGGGCCTAATCCGAGACAAATAATTATGAAATGTACACAAATGAAAACCACTTTGGAGAAAATCGATTTTAAAAAACAACTGTTAACTTCCTGTGTGTTTTTCCAGTGATTAAAAAAACAGCCATTATGTAGTTCAGAAACATGTTTATTGTAAATAAACATAAACAGGATGTTTTTATTATAAAATTTTAAGCAATAAACTTCCCAAAACAACAAAAATATCATCTTTAGAAAACTATGGCTCTCTTCCTATTTTTCTATCTTGAAATGACCAGGCGTGAAACGATTTTCACCACACCTTATGACCCTGTCACATACTAGCGAATAGAGCTAACTTATGCTTAGCGTACTGATTTTTTTCTCGAAGTCTAGATACGCTCAA
>JAOTQE010072668.1:0-15769 GCA_025631205.1 Nesometra sesokonis
CTTGATTTCAGTCGATATTTAAAATTATTTTATCAATTTTGGTCGGATTTTCTCTACTTTTTACGTTTAAATTTATTTAAAAATATATAATATATATCAATACACTTAACTTCTGAAATAAACAACCCTCTGTGGCATTCACTTTGTTCAGTTTCTGAATAGTTTTGTTTTGAGCTTGTCATTACAATGTTTACAATGTTTTAATAAATTTAATAAATTCTGGTTTAGCATAAATTTTGGTTTTCAGGGTGGTTTGTTTTTGGAAATTGAGTATATTTCTTATGCCTTAATCACATTTATCAACCGATGATTTCCAATGGAAATTTTTAATATTATTAAATTTACACCATCTTTTAGCAACGATATTTTGACTTGTTAATTAAAAGGTCAGACATGCCAGACAAGTTTAAAACTAGTTCATAACCATTAAATGCATATTTATAATACTATATTTAACTTTTTTTAGTTTGCCAATGAGAAATTGTTTAGTGGAGAACCTAAGCTTGTTCATCACAAAAATGCAACAGATGATCTCATTGGTCAGATTAAAAATACAAAGAGCTCTCAGCCAATCAGAGACGACTTCCAAAAACTACAGGAAATGTATTATAGGTAAGAGGATTTATCAGTTTTACACATACAGTTGAAGTTTGAACTTAGTAGTTGATGACAGTTGAGTCTTGGTATCCTGTTTCTATAAATAGAATGAAAGTGAAAGCCAATATTTGATGAATTTCATTTTTCTCTATGTATTTATTTATCTGCATTTATTTTCCTGTGTTGAGCTTTATCTATGAATTTTGGTGAACATTCACTGAAGTATCCCTAATAGCAATAGATGATTATTAAATTTTTAGTATAGATGTTCCCTCAAATTCAGAGAACACTTAGTTATATTTCAGCTTTGACTTTTAATTAATAAGAGAATATTAATTAGGAAGGATGGTCTAATTATTCAACGTGCCTACAGTAAAATAGTTTTAGATTTGACCTGTAAATTGTAGCTGAGTTTCACAAAAAAATTAGTACCATCCGATTTTTTTATATTTTTGAAGGTTTCAAAAATCTGCTTCTGAAAAGCAAGCAATTATCAGCATAGAGCTGGAGGAAAGAAGCAATGTCATGGAATTGTTATCAGAAATTGAAGAGGGATTGTGTGAATTGAATGGAACAGCATCAACGTTGAATGATAGCATTGGTCCTGAATTAGGGGATGTTGATAATAAGCTACAGTACTCTAAGGTAGGACTTGATACACTCTATTGGACATTATTATTTTATTGTTGCTATTATTATTATTATTACAAGCTTGTAAGCAACAATGTACAGAGCGCCAATCAACTAAAAATGTTCATCTGGTTTGAAGATATGATAGTCAAAAATTTAAACACTATAATCACTGCAATAGTGGGAAAACCTGTAATTTGGGGTAGACCACGCAAAATGCTACTCCTAGGTTATGGTCCGATGACAAATGATCTTGATTATCCTTGTCTATAAAATAGCACATCCATTTTTTTGTATATCGGCTTTGTTTGCCTGTAGCATCCACTTGAACTTGGGAATTAACCAAACTTAGGGTTTTGTACTACTGCAGTGCCCCCTATTGGATGATTTAAACCAAAACATGGGACACAAAAAGTTAAACCATTGCCAAATTTTATCAAAATCAGTCAACTCTAAGGCGGTAGAGAAACCCCGGTCAAACAGACAAACTGACAGATAAGCAGACACCTTGGGTATGGTATAAGTACAGACTGGAGTTCTCTGTAAAATTATTATTATTATTATTATTATCATCATTATTATTATAATTATTATTGTTATTGTTATTATTATAATAATAATTATTATTATTATCATCATTATTATTATAATTATTATTATTACTTTTATTGTTATTTTTATTATCATTTCATTCAATCATAGATACATAGAGAAAACATTCATTTGATACCATTTGTTTAACTTCTGTATTTTCATTGACTAAAATATACCTACAGTATTCACAATATGCCTTCTATTATGCAAGTACAATTTGAAATTAAAATATTGCAAACCATTTCTTTCGATCAGCTGACAATTCATTCAAATAATTTAGATCTACCAAAATTTTCTCTTTAAAATTAAATCATTTTGTAAGGTAGTTAACAAGTTAGGTTATTGGTTATTAGCACAAGAAAAAATTACTTATTGTTTTGGTCTAAATTTCATATGATTTTTCTGGAATAATCATTAGGGTATAAAAGATTTATGAAACTAAATCCTTGCTTATCTTATACTCTTAGCCTACCTTACAGACAGGAAATAATCACTACCATGTAAGGCCAAATTGTTACCACGTCAAAGCAAATAAAAAATCACATCATTTAATATGAATTCAGTATTTTTAAATTAATTAACATCAGTGTAAAATTAATAAAGCACTACAAGATGATTTTTTTTACAAATTACATTTGTTGATACATCAATAAATTTGCTAGTTTTAAGCATCTAAAAATTTATGCATTTTTAAAATGTATCAACAATTTTTAAAATATTCTAACACTTTGTTAAAATATGTATAATGCATACTCCAAGCAATGAGATACATGTCATCGTGACAGGTTTCTTGGAGTATGCATTATACTTTCTTACCTGAGGCTGATTAGTGGACCTTTCGGATTTTGTTAAAATTATGATCAGTACTCCTGAATTCAATCATTACTATTCTTTATTAATGATCATGTGACACATTTATTTATTTAATCACATTGAGATAATCACCAAACTTTTTGAGAAATTTTGTTTTCGATATGAGTATATTGTACTTGCATTTCATAATAATATAATTTTTTTGGGCAGTTTCTGTGCAGAAAGTGTCGTTTATGCAGATTTTCTGAGATTGACACTCTTTTCAATCAATCTTTTTTTTTTGTTTTAGATTACTTGTGGGGAATTTTCTTACAAAATGTTTTTTCATACATGAAAAACTTTAAATGCCCAGATCTTTGGATTTTTTATTTCATTTCAAATTCAGATTTCAACTTATATTGATCGATTAAAATGTACCTATACCTATGGTTTTGATTTCCAACCATGAGACTCATTTTGTGGTAAAACCTGACACATTGTATTTCAAACTCAACAGGAGATTCAAGAAGAACTGAGCAAGAAGTCCAGTGAACTTGATCGTATTGAGAGTGGTCAAGAGCGGAAGTACGTAGCCTTCCATACAGACCCACCAGCAGAGATCAGTGCAGAGATCTGTAGATTAAGATGTTTGATAAATGATATCTGCCAACAGCTACAAGAGAATGAGGATTGTCTTGATGGTGCTAAGGAGCTGCGGAAGAGCTTCCATGAGCAAGTGGAGATGTTAGAAGATCAGCTGAATGCCACAGTTGACAGGATGGAAGAGCCAATCAGTGCTGTGCCTGAGGGCCTCATGATTCACGAGGTAAATTATTGAAGTCATTAATGGAATTACATTACTGCTAATAAAAGATTTTATTATTATTATTATCACCAACACCATAATCATCATCACCACCATCATCATCATCACCATCATCATCATCATCATCGTCATCAGCATCATCACCACCATCAGCATCATCATCATCATCATCATCATCGTCATCATCATCATCATCATCATCATCAACATCGTTATTATTGTAGTCATAATTTTCATAAATCCATGTCAAATATAAAATACTTCAATATTTTTGTCACAACAATAGTTAACACCCTTTGTTGTCAACATTATGGCCAATTTATGAATGATTTTGCAACCTTATGGCTTAGAATTGGTTTTTTGCAATGAGATATTTTAAAATTTTAATTTAAAAATGGTCAAAATAATTTACCATCATAATGTACTAGTAACATAAAACATCACAATAAATAACTTTAAATCTAAAATATACAACACTGTAAGCTTAGAATTAAAACATCAGCAATGCTTTGTATGAAGTCATTAATGTAATTATGTTATTGCTAATAGCAGATATTATTATCATTGTCATAAATCTATTTATTAAATATAATAATATTTTGGTACATGTGAAACATAAAATTATTTATGTAAAATATAAATGAAGGTTCAGAAAGACTTCATTATCCTCAACTTTGAATTTATATATACTTATAAAAAGCATTTGGTAACATGTTTACTGCCACAAATGGGATATCACATCCGGATGTGGGTGTCCACTGCAATCTACAGTACAGATATTGAAATGCAAACTCTGATGTGTAAGAAAATAATAGATGTAAACACAAAATAATTGATGCCTTGTTTAAGTAGAGGAATTTGTTTTAACCTTTTTAGTTTCCAATATGAAATACAAATGGTATAGCCCCCTCTATTTTGTTTGACATACATGGAGGAATAAAAATTATAGTGGAAGTCAGTGTATAATGGCATTGAATTTATTAAATCAATATCCTTCTAATTAATAATGTAGAATAATTAATCAACTACAACTAATATCACCATTTTATTTCCCATTTGCTAATAACAGTAAATTCATATTCTCTATTTTAATTAAGTAAACTGTTGAAAATTAATATATTTCAATTCTTTATCACTGACTTTATTTCATAATTTTGTTGAAATAATGTACAGTTCAACAAGGTTACTTTAAATCCCAATTGATCAACCCAATTTGTATGTTTTATAATTATCCACTGTAAAGTTATTTGAATTAATACACTTGTAGAAAAATTACTGACTATTCTATTTCCTCAAAATGGAATAGAAGAGTAATTTTCATAATCCTTCTGAACTTGCTGAATTTATGCAAACTGAAGAAACATCTGTGTTTAATTCCCAATTGCTTACCTAATTTGAATGTTTAATAATCCAGAACACTAATGTTTGAAATTTAATACACTTGTTGAAAACCATATTTCCCTATTCCCAACTGATGGTTAAATAATACTTTAATGAAATTATCCTGAAATAGGTATAAATCTAATTATAATTTCGGTATTGAAAACTTTTTATAAATAAATTGTAATCTAATGGTTTTAAACTGAAGCTTATTTTATTTATGAATTTATTCCAATCCAAATATTTTTTTCTGAACTTCAAATACTTAATGGAATGAACTTTTTTTGGGCACACGTTCCATCCTTGCCGAATTGTTTTAGAATCTCCAGTGCAATTTCAAGTTCATTTTAAATTCAGCATTATAAATACACTGTATATTTAAAAAAATAATAATGACATTTAATAAAATAAAATGAAAAGATGTAGGCCCATATAATTAAATGTTAAATATGTTGCATGGTATATTTTTAATTTGTATTGTTACATCATGCCAGTCTGAACCAGGCATCCAAGTTCACCATTATTCTTTCTTTGTCTTTGTTAGTGTGTAATATTGATATTTTGGAATTGTAATTTTTTATGTTGTAATTGTATCTGCAATTCAGCATCTTTGGCTTCAGTAGATATAATTTTTGTAGTCTGTGTACTATGTGTTTTGAAATTAAGATACCGAATATACAGTATACATTTTTTTGTAATTATGGTTCCCCTGTTACTGCAATGGAGTATTCCAGTGTATATCTTCCCTGATACTATAATGGAATAGTCCACACAGTATAACTTCCTGTGGCGGGAGATATCTAATTGGATCAGTTTATAACAGAGTGTTTCCTATGCATCACCACATGAAATGACTTATATTTGTTTATATTTTACTAAAAGGGCATTCACCATGATATTCAAACTTTAAACTCAACCCTGGAATCCATCCAAAATCAAGCTCAACAAATCGCCGACCAGACAGAGAGCGGCGAGGAGAAGGGACAAGTCATCGCCGTTGTCAACTCAATCCAGCAGAAATTATCTGAACTTAAGTATGATTCATCTAAAAAGGGGGAAAGGTTGTCAGAAGCTGTAGAAGTGTGGGACGCTTACCATGATGCATTGCGTAGTGTTGAGGACTGGATAGTGAACAGTCAGCCAATCGTAGCGAGTGAACTTATTACTGATAACCCAGATGATGTTACTAATCAATTACATGTTCACAAGGTAAAATCCAAACATTCTTTGTCTATTGCAAATGAATAAGATAATTTCTTAATTTATCAATATACAATTTTGTGCAGTGTTTTCTGAATAAATTATTGATAAATATTTGCAGAAATATTTATTGGCCTAAAAGTAAATTGTAACAACATTTATGCAGGTATAACATTGTAATAAAATAAAAGTGAATTAACAAGTACAATATTTCTTAAACGATTAATATGCAATTTTTATCCTGTTTTATAATAAAATTATGATAACAATTATTTGCAGGAATGTGTGTTTATAAGCATTGTTGAATAAATTGTAAAAACATTAATGCTTGTATTGTTTAATAAAATACCTTTTATTATACCCGAGACTACTATCTATGTTATTGTCAGATTATACTACCTAGTCCACTGAGCTGTTAAAGGGCAACTCCAGGAATAAAATTTCTACGGATTCATCTATAGAACAATCAGTTGTTACCTTACTGACAAAATTTCACAACATTTGGACAATGATATAATGAATGAAAACACTTTCCAAAGTAGGTCTTAAATCAAAAAGTGGGTCTACTTATTCGTATTACACAATGCTAAAGAATAGGAAAATTACAGATTTTGAAAGGGCTGTGTTTAAAACCATATCAAAATTCACATTAAAAATGATTTGTTCTAATGTGAATTTGACTGATCTTTTCATTTATGTGAGTTATATTTGTAATGTAATTTTGATTTTCAAGCACAACCCTTTCAAAATTTCCAATACACTGTGTAATTTGAGTAGTAGACCCACTTTTGATATGGGACTCACTTTTCAACACGTTATTCGGCATTATCTCGTTGTCTAAATGTTGTGACATTTTGTGTTCTATAGATTTATCCATAGAAATTTTAATCCCGGAGTTGCCCTTTAATTCACAACTCCTTGGCTAGTCTATACCCACAACACAAAATATATTTATTATTTACTGTTATACAAAATATTTCAATCAATATTATTAGCTTGGTAATAATATTTATTATAATAATTCTGTTAATAATATTGTCAATATTATTTTTAATAACAATATAGATAGTTCACTAGGGATAAACTGCATTAAGTGCCTGCTTATTCAACAAATTACTTTGACCTTGATGTAAATTTTAATGGGGTCACAGGAAGTGGAATACAAAAGTCATGTTTATTATTCTCAACACATGTGTCATTTGATATCAGCAAACTTGACATTTTTTTGTTTAATTGTTATTTTGATAATGCCATGCTGTCAGATATTTAATTAAATCATACTTTAGTGATCTTTGCATATTAAATGGTTTCCTACAGGTAATCGAAAATAAAGTTTAAAATGTTAATAAATCTATATTTATGCCAATGACATTGAGGTAATGATATATTTAATATCTAGATGATTTAATAAATAATATCAATATACCTCATTAATATGAAAATGCTTTATTCTTGTATCCAGTAATTTTTGATTATCATTGTATTTCTCTACAAAATATTTACCTGAGCATACCTACTGTAAGTATAACAATAACAACATTGGACAATACTGTCAACCATACATAGCTCAGATTAGTTTATAATTATACTTTAGTATGTTCTGAAAGTCTATGTTCAAAGCTATGTGAGATTGAGAGTTCATAAAATTGAGGTATGTGAGATTGAGGTTCCACTATACATTTTCCTTGTTCAGTGTTAAATAAAACTTATTTTGGCTTCCTTTCTCACACCATAATGCTTCTTTTTGAGTCTAGTATTTACGGTTATGTTATTTACATGTATCTTAATTTGTATGCTATATATATATTTTTTTTTTTTTGTATGTGTGAAGAAACAATTAAAACAATGTTTCTGGTGGGGTAAAAAATCCTTTTGTAATGACTTTATGTAATTGTAACAATAAATAATATTTCCTACCCCTTGTATTAGACAATATAATATAAACTTCAAAAATGTTAATTCTGTGTTTGTAAATGTACGTAATTTGAATTCTTATATATAGTATAACATTACCATATTGAAAAGATTTTATGTTATGTTTTTGATTGTGTTCTGTACAGCATTGCGAGAAATGAATTTATTTTTGAGGATGAAGAAATGTTTTGAATCATTTGTTTTCCTTTTCTTAGGATGTTGTTGCCATATCACCTGAAATTCATTCTAAACTTGAGACAATGAACACAGCTGCAGGGAAGCTTGCACCTGTCTGCAACTCCGCGCCACTTGTGGAGAAAGCCGTTGAAATGAATGATGAAGCAACAGATCTTGAACGGACTGCTACCAAACGCCTGGAATATCTGCAAAGACTTGCCAACGATTGGAATGATTATCAACAGAGAACTGAGGAGTTGGAGAAGGAATTAGCGCAGTTGAAAGAGAACTTAATGGATCCAGAAACAGATGAGAAAAACCTTAATGAACAGCTTGAACATACACAGGTTGCAAATATGCAAATTAATTTTAAACTATTTATCAGAGATGTAATTATGCTGGGCAGGGACGGGCGGGGCCACCCACCCTAAGAATTCTTTACCCAGCCTAAAGCTTACTTTAAGGCCTTCCACCCAGCCTAATTTTAACTTGCCACCCACCCTTAGAATCTGAAGACGGTATAAATATTATTTTTAATCACTTGACCACCCATCCTTGCATTTTTACTGCCCACACTTATAATTCTAGCTACATTCTCAAGTTATGTTTATTTTACCTATTTAATGTAAAAAGATGGTGTTTTAAATTATAATAAATTTGTCTACCTTTGATCCATTCTAACATATTTTCTTTGATAAAACACTTTGGTATGCTTAAATATGGTTACTATGTAAATTAATGTCGAATTATGTATATAATTTATAACTTATCAACCATTGATTAAAATCAAAATTGATGATGGAAAGTAAAATTAAAAATTCAGAGTTTTACTGAGGAACTCAGTAAATGAAAATGGATGATTTGAGAGAACAGATGATGTTTATTTTAATTGCACAATAATTGTAGCACAAAATTAGTTATAAGAAAGTAAAACCCAGTCTACTTAAACAAAACACTAATCACAATAACAATATAATCACTTTAATTTTTTTTTGCATTATAAAGGCTGTTGTTGCAGAGTTAACAGAATTGAAAGAGAAGCTGAAGGAACTACAGGAGAGAAACCAGCAACTGATGGGGTCACATGGT
Organism: Nesometra sesokonis; assembly: GCA_025631205.1. Lineage (NCBI taxonomy): Eukaryota > Metazoa > Echinodermata > Crinoidea > Comatulida > Antedonidae > Nesometra > Nesometra sesokonis. Next base: position 9,200 of record JAOTQE010072668.1, read on the forward strand.
GACATTGATCCTGAACTTATAAATATGGAGGAGGACTTAGAAAAGATTGAAGAAATCACTCAAGACAACCAAGACCTATTGGAAAGTTCCATTCACCAGCAGGTAATTTAATATTGTTGTATTGTTGTTACATTTGCCCTATAATTAATCTGCCAGAACTAACCTATTTGTAGACCATCCTTTTTGTCTGATTTTCTGGATAAGTTGGATTTATGAGGAATCAAGTTTACTTATGTTTACATTGGTTTCATGATTTTTGGGCCTTAATGGACTGGTTTGTCATGAAATATGATTTTTCTGAGGGTTGATTTTATAAAAGTTAACTGTATTTTGTAAAATAAAAACGGAAACAGTTTTTTTTTCCATTTTAATCACATTTTCTGTTTATATGTATGCATTTTGACATCAGATTATTTTACTAATTGTACGAGTCTTTATCTTTATATCTTTTGAAAAATAAACTAGTTTTTTAAAGCTTTTCCTAATATCATTTAATTTTGGTAAAAATGAGAAATGTTTTTTTTTTTTTAACTCTTATGTTTTTAAGGTTATTAATTCAGACCATACTGAAAGTGATTGTATTTGTTGTTAGTAGTCAAATATACTTCCTTTACTTTGCACTGAAAATTAGCGATATGAAATTATAAATTGACTATATATAAATATAATGTTGCTTCAACAAAATAATATGCAATGTTTTATATAGTGCTTAATGACAAGACATTAAAGGGTTTCACAATTATTACCCAGTCATTGGAAACAAAATCCGTTCCACAATGATTTAGCCTCGGCAAAAATGCCATTTGTACCCACTTACCGTATACTCCTGGTTGGAGAGAGGCAACATGGATAAAATGTCTTGCCTAGGAATATAAACAACTGACTGAGTGAGTCTCGAACCACCGACCTCGAGATTGGAATATAAACAACTGACTGAGTGAGTCTCGAACCACCGACCTCGAGATTGGAATATAAACAACTGACTGAGTGAGTCTCGAACCACCGACCTCGAGATTGGAATATAAACAACTGGCCTGTGTAAGACTCCAACCCCCAACCTTATGATTGGAAGTCCGAAATGTAACCACTGAGCCAGTTGCTTCCACAGAGGTCCCAGTCTTAATACCATACTTAAGAGATTACACTGTTAACTTTGTGCACAAATATACCATGTCTTTTGCTTTTAGCTTATAAATACATGGCAATGAACGTAGCCATCAGTTGCTAAGTTTGTACATTTTGTGTTGTTTAATGTACTCCTCTATAAATGGAGGTCTAAGTACCAAAAGCTTGGTTACATTTAATTTTCTAAACTAAGCACACCATTTTTTTATAAAATGTAACTGTTTAGCTGATTTAGTTAAAAGATTGAGAAATTATCGTAAATTCTATTTTTTATGTTTTGTTACCTTGCAGGACAGCTTTGTAGCCCACCTTGACCAGCTTTCTAGAAAGCTGTTGGAGGCCGAAGACCTGGTGGTGTCCACTCCAATTACAGCTGATGATGTACCAGGCCTAGAACAACAATTGAACCAGCATGATGTAAGATTGATTATTTTTAATTGTCTTCTAACATCACAATTTATTAGCATGAAAAGCAATTATTAAAAAAAAACAGATGATGTACCATATTTTTAGAAACCATCTAATTATTAGCAAGCAAAATTATTTCTAAATTGTCATAAATTCTTTGCTTTTTCATAATTAAAAATTTGATTGATTGGTTGATTGATAATTCATCTGATGTTTTCTTAATAGAGACATAAAGACTATATCCCATCTCCTTATGTAATTTGTGGATTTTTTTTTATCTTAACATGGGAATGTGTATACAGTATACATCATTACTTTGTAATGGTACTGTAACTTGGGGCGGTAACATTCTGTATTTGCCTACCAATAACAAAAGTCTCGTGTTCAATCATGACCAAGGATTCTTCTTACAATTGTTAAGCCCCCTGCTAAGTCTCGAAATGACATTTAGTTTATAAGCCTAATATAGTATATCCATCCCGTAATTTGTGAGTTACTTACTGTTGGAAGAATTTTTTCAAAATATTTCTATGTGTGTTTAAAGGTTTAGAATTACCGTGAAATTAATTTAGGTTGTTCCATAGATGTATTATTTATGGCTAGATGGTGAACTTCCACAGAATAGATAGCCCAAAGTGCAGTTCCATGTATGCGCCTACTATTCCAGAATTCAACCAATCAAATCGTGTTACGTTCTAATGCTGTTGCTATGTCGTAATTGCGCATGCGCAATCTTTTATAGAAGTTTCAAATTTATCAATAAATTAAAGTAAAATTAATCCAAATACAAAGACTTCGGCAACATAAAATATATGTGCCATTTGTAAATAATTTGTATGACAAAAGAATGTTAAAAATAAAATAATTATAAAGCAGTTATGATTATTTAACTTACATGTTTTTGACATAGTCTGACGAAATCAAAATAGTAGGCGCCTACATGGGACTGCCATTTTACAATGTTAAGATCACCATCTAGCCGTAAATAATATATCTATGGGTTGTTCATATAATTGGTACATTTATAAATATACGCTAATGGGTTTATATACTGTGTTGTTTTCAGGCCTTGTCATCAGAATTACAATCCTTTGAGCTTGGTATCCAGGACATCAAAGCAAAGAAGTTAGAATTGAAAAAGCAGGCTGAACGCCGACAAGAAGCTCGCAAAAAAGCTAAAGAAAAACTAGAATCCACTCCTAAGCCATTGTCTCACTCGACTCCAATTCCACCTGAGCCAATAACAGATTCAAAAGTAGAAGATACAATGGAAAGACCAAAGGAAATAGAAGAATATACCCTGTGTTTAGCTGCTAAACCTAGGTTACCATTTGAAGACCCCAAAGTCGAAGGATCTGTCTGTTTAGAAGCTGTTGCAAGAGAGCCTAGTGAACCTCAGAGGAACCCTAAAAGGATTGAAGATGATGTATCAGAGAGTGGACTTGGAAGTTCTGCTGAATTCCCAGAAGATGTCACACCACGGAACTTTTGTAAATGGACCACAGATGGAATATCTGACAAATTACCTGGTTTTGTATCCATTAAAACACTGCCAGAACTTGTTCTTATTAGCCGAAACAGAAATTTAGCAGATTCTCTTACAGAGGATGAGATTGATGGAAAGATCTCAGGATCAAGTGATGGCATTTCTTTGCCATCATCTGCCAGTGGAATATCATCACCTTTATTCTACACACCAAGTGGGAGTCCTCTTAAAACGTCAGATGACAGTGAGAGTGGTGAAAGCCCAGTAGGAGCATCTCCAGATCTTTCTGCTCTTGGATTAATTGACAGAGCATTACAAATTAAAAAGAAGTCTCCAGATGATGCAGACGGTGCTATGGAGATCTTGATACCAAAGGAAGAAGCTCATATTTGGAAGCCGTTAATTGTAGATCTCGCTCCATTAAGCAGAGTCCCAGAGGTGTGTGTGACTGATGAAAATGAAACACTTCCAGATGAAATGATAAACGAAGAAGAAATTCCAAAACAAAACCTTCAAAACAAACGAACAAAAATTAATTTTCCTGATGCTCCAATACCTCCACCATCTCCAGTTGGAGATGAAAGACCATCAACGTTGTTAACTTCTGAGGATATGGCAGTGATTGAACAGATGTCACCTGTTGACAGTTCCCAAGAGAAAACTCCTTTGAGTGACATGCAAAATGAGTTGGAGAATCTTGAAATTGAACCCTCTTTAATTAAGAGCTATTTTGACATTGATGCAGAACCTTCATCTTCTGTTATTGATGAAAGAGTAGATAGAACATGTGTCTCACCTGTAGAAACTCCAATTGGAGAACTTCTTGATCAAGTTGATGGTCTTCCAGCTGAACAGTCTCCACCTGTGAAGAAAGGAAATCGAGTAAAGTGGCATACTCCACCAGTCCAAGATCACCAACCAGCCAAAGATACTATACCAGATGTAGATCTTAATGAAAAGCCTGTAGTTGATGGAACCAGTCATGTTTATGCTCCAGTCTTCATCGATAGCTACCCTCTGTCACAAGCTGTGTCACCTTCACGACAGCCAATAAGCAACCATGGCACTCCTCCTCGAGGAATCTCCAAAAATAACCCAGCTTGGCAATCTGTCACATCTCCAAGGGCTTCAGACGATCCTGATGCTTTTGCTTTTGTTCTCTCTCCACGTTCAAGAGTTGCAATTGGATCACTTGTGAGTCCAGCAAAACCTGTGAGTCTACCGAGTGGATTACATCTTGATGAGGAACCAAAACCAGTAGCACTGTCATTCATGGATGCTGATGATGATAAGAAAGTTGAAGATCTTAACAAGACCTGGATACTTCTTCAAAACAAGGTAAATTCAGTTACATTTTAAAATGTAATTCTTTTGATCGGTTACAGCAATTCAAAATTATGCTGTTCATGTGTGCTCCTTCACTTGGAAGCATATTATACCTATTCTTCGAAATTTACACTGGTTATCTGTCAAATGTTATTTTCAAAATTCATATACTTTGTTTTAAATTTGCTTTAAGATATCACCAGCCATCCTATCTTTCGAATCTTCTTAATCCATATAACCCGTACCATCATCTAAGACTTATAATTAAAAATCTTTTTACTAAAACCTTCACTTTCTCATCCAGATCTTTGTGAAATGATGTACCTATGTCTATTCGAAACTCCCTATACATGATTCTTTGAAAGTTAATTTGAAAACTTGCTCGTTTCACTCCGTATGTTAATTTCTCTTATTTGTCTTGAAGCAGCACATCTCTAAGATAATAGTGGTCTCACTTTTACTGTTCCTTGGCTACTTTTTTCAATTTGTATGTCTATCTTGTTTTATATTTGTGTAAAATGTAGTTATTATGCCAAAGTGACTAAAATTTAAAAAAAAATAAAATAAAATGTATTTTTCTCATTGCTTTGGTTATATATCTGCGCCTTTGATCATTAATCTGGAATTTGTTCATTACCAATTTTTCATTGTTAATATTATCTACTTATAGTAAACCCAACAAGTGTTTTGCCTATTGTAAAAAAATATAATATAAAATCTTTGTTATTGTCTTTTAGATGCAAGAAAAGCAACGACAACTAAAAGATGCATTAAAACGTCAAATTGCATACCAAGATGCTCTGTCCCAGGTCAGTGTGGACATGGAAAGGGCAGAGACAAGTCTTAAAGCAATTGAACAATTACCTGACCTGCCTCAACAGATTCAACACGTCAAGGTAAGACTTCAAATCTTAAAGTTATCTTATAAGAGATAAAAATTAGGAGGTATTTCAGTCGCTAATTCAAATAACCTTTATAGCCATAAATCATACGTTTATGGCTATTGTAATACCTTTGTAATGCAATACAAGGTGTTTTTGACATGGGGGTATCCTACCATAACCATAGACCCTTTATACAATAATAATTTATTTTTGTTGTTGGTGTATTGCGGTTATGAGTGTGTTATTATTTTTTTGTGTTGTGATGAATTGTAAATAACAGTTAAAATAAAACTATTGCACCATTTTAAAATATTAAATAGTAATAAATTACTCTAGTATCATACTATCCTGATGATGAGATAAGTTATGTCGAAATATTGATTTTTTAAATGATGGCATGTTTTTCATTGCTTGGAGTATGTAATATACTTGCTAGATGTGTAAATGATTATGACTTAGTAATTAAAAACTTTCTTAGTAATTATGATTAACCATTCCTAACATTCTTATTTTAAGATCCTTCTTGATGAGTTGGATGATATTAAGAAGGCTATTGATGGTGTCCATGACAAAGGGGAACGTGTCCTTCTACCAGGGGATGTCAACAGCAGAGAAGCTATGCTAACATCATTAGATCTCCTTCAAGAGAAGATTGGGAGACTCAAGCAGAGTGCTAAAGAGCTATGCTATGAAGCTGAGGTGAGCAAGAATTACTTTCATACTCTATTATTTGTACCAAACGATTATTAAGATAGGGGTATGTCAAAAAATAGGCAAGGAAGAATATGATATAAATATGGATTAAACATAAAAAAATTGAACGTTTTAAATATTATAGAGATTTCAGACCAATAAAGGAGTTGCATTGTAGCTTGGTGGTTAACATGCTTGCCTTCAAATTCCGAGGTTCTGAGTTCAAACCTGGTCACACGCTAGGTTTTTCCCATGTTTTAATCGTAATAGTGTTCACTCCCTAAGCATCATAATGAGAGAGGTTTTCAGAAATCATGACATAGTTCTCATCCTACAGTAACAACACCACTCCCTAAGCCTCATAATGAGACTTGGTTCAGAAGGCACGGCATAGTTCTCATCCTACAGTAACAGCTTCACTCTCTAAGCCTCATAATGAGACTTGATTTAGAAACCATGATGTAGTTTTCATGCTACAGTAACAAGACCACTCCATAAGCCTCATAATGAGACTTGGCTTAGAAGCATGACATAGTTCTCATCCTACAGTAACAACACCACTCCCTAAGCATCATAATGAGACTTGGTTCAGAAGGCACGGCATAGTTCTCATCCTACAGTAACAGCTTCACTCTCTAAGCCTCATAA
>JAOTQE010072679.1:0-16770 GCA_025631205.1 Nesometra sesokonis
AAATTCAAATTTTCGGTCGTTAAATTGACAAAAATAAATCTCACTATTTTTGGATCTCCAAACTTGGGAGCTCTGCTAATCTAATTATAGCAATAAATCATTAGATAGACTCATTAATCATTAAGATTAACAACCAGGTTTTTAAAATCATATGAAACTATCCTATTGATTGCATATTATTAACAATATAATTTAAAAAAATTAAAGCTAAAAAAGCACGGTAAGGTGGTAATTAAACCTACCTTGACTAATTACAGCAATAAATAATTAGATTCTGATTAGACTCACTAATCATTCAAGTTTATAACCGTGTCCTTAAAATCATATAAAATTAACCTATTGATTGAATATTATATTATTAACAATATATTTTCAAAAACTTACAGCTAAAAAGGCATAGAAAGGCTGTAATTATACCTAGCAAGACTAATTACATCAAAAGAAATAGATACTCACAATCCTAACAGGTGTAATGATGAGGAATCAATTGAATACAGGTAAAAAATCCTTGCAAGAAATAATGATGACAAAGGTATGTAACTTGAAGAGAAACAAGTAATCTGTTACGGAAGCTCAATATAAACTATCTGATAGGTAACACTGGCATTTATAGCAAGAAATTTAACCTACATGACAAAGTGGACTAGATGTCGTCATACTCTTAACAGCCATTCACGCGGCGAATCGTTAAATGACCCCGGGGCTATGTCGCATCGTCGAGTGCTACATCACGTTAAAGTGGTAAACAAGCTAACTTTAAAGTAACTTGCTATGATTGCAGAGTTTGTCTCGATTTCTGCTTGTAAATGGTAATTAGGTAGATTTTATGAAGGCAGGTGGAGCGACTGAGATTAAACATTCAGTGTACATCATCTTGATAGTGATGTACGGTAAGTAACGTGGAATTAGGAGAAATGGAATTAAGTAGGAATTTGAGTAGAGGCATGCATATTTCAAATGAGATACACAATTAGATGATCTATGTTCTCATAAAAAGAGATGACAATTATGAGTGGTGAATATATAAAGCATTTGGATCCATTTAAAAGGCTCACAGACAAAAAATAGAGTATCTGATATGAACAGTTATTAATCATCCTAATAAACATTTGAACATTCTGAATACCATCTTCTGACTGATTAAAATCTAAAGAAATATTATAATCCAACAAACTTAATGTCAAAATGATATACTCATAAATTAAGACCACTGACAATTACACCAAAATGGATTGTTTTACAGAAAATGAAAGACGAAATGATGACTAAAAGTCTCAAATGAGATAATGTATGAATTACAAATCCAAGTGCGGTAATTCCATTATATAAAGACACAATGACGCTAACAATTCTACTAAAATTCAATTATTCAGTAAAAAGAAACTGTCCTCTATGAAGACGGAACACTCGATGAGTCATGGAGAAGAACATTAAAGACAGAATGCTAATACAGGCATTCACCTTTTCCTTATTGTTTTCTCATTTCTCACTAAATGTTAAATTGGTTTGTATGGTGTATTTATTTCTTTTTTAATTGTTATGTAATTAATGACTTGGTCTTGGCAGGTACAGTAAGTTGACAAACCACAAGCCTTCCAATAATGAGGTCGGAGGTTTGGGACTCACTCTGGTCGACTATTAGTGTTCCTAGGAAAGACACTTTGTCCACATTGCCTCTCTCCACCCGGGATTACAAGTGTGTACAGTGGCGGTGCTAAGGGGGCTAAACACAAAAATGGGCTAAAAAAGCACGCAAAACACGGCAAATAAGGTTTTTTTTTGCTTGTCAGAATGAAAATCGGAAAGTTTTGTTTCACTGAACTCTTTTGTATTAGGCCTAAAAAATAGTTGTGAAGTCCAAGCACAAAATCTTTGAGAATTCATGTTGGTCGGACAGTTGTATTTTTTATTTCATTTTTTTTTTTTTTTTTTTGCTTTTAATGTCCCTCAAATTGATTTTTTCAACTCCCATACTATAATTTTGGGATAACTTTCTGTATCTTGTTATAATTTTGAAATAAATTTATGCATTTAGTCAAAAATTCAGGATATTACTGAAAGTAAAACGGAAAGAAAAAAGCAGACACCAAGGTTTGAAAATTCTGAGTCATTGGACCTGGGTTTTGAATTATTTAGGTCTTTGTACGAAGCGACATTGTGACTTTAGTCATAAAAACTTACAATTTTTCATAAAAACTTGAAAATCTTGGTTAGTGACAGAACTCCTAGATTAGTAATGAGCTTCGTTAATAATTTAATATTTAATAGTGAGTGTGAATTCCTTTAAATATTAGATAAACACAATCAGGAGTATGTACAATCTAAGACGAAGTGTTTAAAATATGCTAGTGCTCTTGAACTTGCCAAGTTTGTATCATACATCAATATGTTTGAATTGATTTACTTGTTATCCTAACACATCTGTACTCCTAATAATGTACCAGAATACATTCCACTTAGCAGCAATCTGATTGTCAATGATTAGATGCAACCATGCATATATTTCATGACACCAAAACAGTTTATACCCTGGTTTGATAAAATGTTGAGTGTGCTCTGTGTATCCAATTTACTCCCGAGATAATCTATGTGGCAAGAATCCACAATTAATTTCAGAAAAAAATAGCTAGCATACCATAAAAGGCACACTTATCCTATATTTCTTTGGGTGAAACATAGAAGCCAAACACACATCATGTGCGCATGTGCTTATAGAATTGTGTATATGGCATCAGGGCATGTATTTACAACCTACAAATACCATTCACCTAACAAGATTGGATCATTTTTTAAAGACAGTTTCTGAACCCAATTAATAAAACAATAAAATCGAAAATATATGTTAAACTAACAACTGTTAAATGAATCTTAAATAATTTAAACAGTTTACTATAAATAAGTATATTTTGGTTTATATTATGGAAATTTAGGAGTACTCAACATTTAATTTTAACATTTTTTTAAAACATCACACTTGTGAACCCCAGCAGAGCGGCTTGGTCATCTACCTTTTAAATGGAGGTGTTTTGGTCATTGATAACATGTAATTTCCAACTACAGCATTCATCTTATCATCCACAGCAGTAAGATGAGAATGTAATGGTAAAATAATCCGCAACATATTCCCAATGGAATATGCAATGAAAATTAGAGAAGGGTTCCGGCAGGAAAATGTGATGGTAATATCCTTAATAAAATGGGTCAGAAAACACAATCGCCCAATAACATGAACTAAGGTACTGTGAAAGATATTACACAATTTGTTTTTTTTTGTATCTTGTTAAGTATTGACCTGACGGTACCATCAGAAGATTTAAAGCGGCCGCTGTTTTTTAATTTGTTGGGTTTTGTTGTTTAAACCATGGGCCGTCTACTGTGGAAGCAGTTGGTGCAGCGGTGGCATTTCGGGATTCCAATTACAAGGTCGGTGGTTCGAGGATCAGTCTGGTCGACTGTTTGTGTGCCTAGGCAAGACACTTTATCCACGTTGCAGGTGCCATAGGTGTTTTGTACCAATGACTGGGGTAATAATTGTGAAGCACTTAGACGCCTTGGCAATAAGCGCTATATAAATGTCACATATTATTATTATTACTTGTATCTAAGGCGTAAACGTAGCATGGGACACTTTTATAACCTTTCTGATACAAGCTGGGGTATCTTCGCCTGTTATAATGTGGAAAGATGAAGTGGCCTATTATCTATTGGTAAAGTACAGTCGAACTTTCCCAAAATCGTACACTCAGAAAATTTATTTCACACTAAACAAGACATTTGTTAATGTGAGAAAATCATGAAACCAATGTTAGACCAAATAAAAAATATACTTGTCGACCACTAAATAAATTTCAGAGGAAATGCAGTTTTTTATTTTTTATTCTAAAATTTGTTTTCTCATATTTCTGTATATGATAATCAGCATTTACATCTGTAACCATTAGATCACTGATTGTTTTGACCAGAACACTTTTTTTGTTTGTCAAAAATATTTAAGGACTTAGTTCGCCAATAAATAAGATCTGAAGCCCCAAATTACAAAAATGAATAGCACAATTATCTTGAATTAATTGCCATTTTGAATATTTTTGTCTTTAAAAAGATAATATATTTGTATAGCAGTCAATATTTCATAGGAACTATTTATCTACTGCAGTTACTGTAGTTATCCAATGCTATTATATATCTACTGGAGTACCTGCAATATGCCAGTGCTATTAAGTTTGGTAAACGCATCGATACAAAAGGTCACATTTCAACCCGTTAAAACTTAGTAATTCTCTTCCAGTTACTGAATTACTGCAGTAACTGCAGCAGGACAATTTTGGCATTAATATATATTCCATGGAATAAATTTACGAACAATGTACCATCTATGTTAAAATATCTAGATTATACTTGATGTACATTGGAAGTCATAATGGGAATTTATAGACAAATTTAAATCTGCCTGAATAAAATATTTATAGTTAAGTCAGTTTTTGAATTTTAATTTGTATTCTATTATTGTTTTTGCCAACAACTGTACTACTTACAGAATTTTACACTCAGCCGTAAAAAGGGTATGGCTTAGGAATTTTTATTCCCATATTTTGTTTGCTTTGTTTCCATTAGAAATAGTTATTATTATAATATAGTTTTTTAGTTGATTTATAATTCTTGATAAATCAAAACTGAACGAACATTTTTTTTATTATCAATATTATTAAATCATAATCATCATGATTGCTTAATTGGCATTAATTTCCTTCAAATACAATATTTTACAAAATCTGAAATGTCCTCTTAACAAACAATTGTTAATTAGTATATAACGATAATACTTATTAATATTACATTATGTTATTATTGAGCAGTGGGCAGAAGAAAGATGTTTATGTTACAAAAAGTGTAAACAAGACGAAGCTATGAAAGCCTACGCTTTTTGATAGAGATTATGAAGCATACGGCATACTGCTAGCGAAATCCAACACATCTAATAACATAACACAAAGATAACAATAACATTTGCCGTAATGATAACAACATCACGACCACTACGAAAACACATCATGTGTATAATAATAACAATCCAATAAATGAAAATTAAACCAAGGAGAGAGTCGAGTCCGAACAAAATCCCGACAGCATCAGACAAATTGATTGCAATCAATTATGTTGTATTGTCTAGATTATCACATTAAGTACCTGAAATCTGCAGCTAATTTTTGGTTGTATTTTGCAAAGCATATCAATCAGAATGCATCGTTTTTATAAGCTATATATAACCAAACATTACGTGTACATTCACATTAGAGAGTGTGATCAATTTTACCCAACATTTTGTAAGTGGTGGTTGAGTGTGATTGAAATAAAATAAATAAATTAAATTAAATAAAAAACTGTAAGGGTGGATGACAAATATTAAAGGGTGGGTGGTAAAATGATTAAAAACAATATTTTTATGTTATTCAGGCTTGATGAATGACGGGTTTAAATTAGACTGAGTGGAAAACCTGAAATAGGTAGGGTGGAAATTGCGGAGGCATCAACATTAGCTCAGCAATAATATCCATGGTTTGTGAATAGGCCAATGAGCAAATCTGTTTATTATTAAGCTTTTCGTGTTTTTGCTTCTTCTGATATTGAAAATTGACAATAACACAAAAGTAGACGCAAAAAGAATTGAATATCAAAGGTTATTTAAGCCATAACATTCCAATACGGACATTTATATTTGATAGTGTTAATTAATATTCCCAATTTGTAGTATTATAACTATGACAAGCAGATAATAATTATGAAATGGCAAAAACAGTACAACAGAATTAAAGGTTATTCATAAAAAATTTTAATCTAAACTTTTTTATTAGACAGTTTAAATATTATCAATTTCCTGTTTTGTGAATTAAATCAGAGGTAAAATAAGGAATCAGCTGTGGTGCTTTTAGAATTTTTATGAAGTATTATTATATTAAACATCAAGGACTATTAATTTACAAAACCAAAAAACATCGTCCTCTCTGTTGCTTTTGAATGGAGTCGAATCCTTCGGGGTAGTTCAATGTCGCTTTGGGAGTTGCCAATGTCTATTGCCAAAATTTTAACTTACAGGAGAGTCCAACAAAGTGACAAGATTGGAATTTGACAAGTTAAAAAAAAACAAGAAAAGCCTTTTGTCCAACTTTGCGACTGTTTTGCCCTTTTACGTTTTTGATAGTGTTCATTTTCACTACCGGCGTCCCTCTAATAGCTTGGTGCCCTTTTAGAGGTGGCCCACAACCATTTCGGGATGGCCATAGCGCCCCGGAAACCTCCCAGATCTGCCACTGAACATTGGAGCATTATCTAAACCACATAAACAATGTATGAAATGTCACGAGGGCATTGAAAAGTGGATGTTGTAGAAGGATTCTATCATCACATGCAAGAAAAACTTTAGAAATGCAGAAATCCTTAGAAAAAAAAAAACTGAATACTAATTAAAACCATGACATGAAGAACACTGGAATACTGTTGTCATCTTGTTAGGAAAGAGGTACTGCAAAGAAAAGTAAGAAGGAAAGATGGAAGTAGGAACAGAGCGAAGGAACATCGAAGAATCACTTGGAATGACATGTTGGGAATGTTAAGAAGCTCAGTTTACAGGAGAATAACAAATCAAATTGACAATGAAACAAGGAAAATGGCACACAGTACATTAGAACACTTTAGTACAAGACGTGGCATTGATGCCTTGCTCATAAGGAAGCAGGGAAGGATTTTTAAGCTACCTACAGAAACATATACAAACATGGACAGCCCCTGTACAAACATGAGGCAATTCAAAATAGAGACATTAGGAAAATCTAATCCAATAAAACCGAGGCTGTAGACTTACTCTCCAACTTAGTAGTGCCATGTGAATTGACTAACATTTGCAGTGATTCCTATGTTTTATAGTATCAGTATTTCCTGCTATGCAAATAAATACAAGACAATTTGATCAAAGTGTTTTGTCAAATAGGTTTGATAGTCTGGACTGAGCTTTATTAATGTGATGATGTGAAGATATCATTTCAGTTCACATCCAACATGAAGTACATACCAATTACAAGATGGAATAACTGTATAGGATTAACTGTGAATCAGTTTAAGACTATAAAATAATGAGGCTAATTTCAGTTGCAATTAAACATAAAACTTCACACTTAATGATCCAAGATTCTGGGATTACATGGCCAACTAACATCACCACGAAATGGTAGCATTAGTACAATTCATATAGTATATGGACAATTTAATGGATTAAAGTTACGTATTGCATTTAAATTAAATTTACATTTAAATTCAGTCAGATGATGATGTGTTTTGTGACATTTTGGGCATTTATTTGGAATTTATATTATTTTACACATGTCCACAACCCTACATGCAACTTTGCTATCTTTATTTACCAATTGATACAGTACTGAGTAAAAAGACAGATGTAATAATAGCTTCTTCAATTTACTAATTCAGAGGATACAATATATGAATTGTAAAATAGCCCTCGACAACAAGTTTTTTCTTTTCATTTAAAATTCAGTTTCTTTTCATTCATTTTCAATGCCAAGTAACTCAAAAATTTTACGATGGATATATTTATTTTTATTTTTTAAAACAGTGAGTTTTTTGCCACTTACAGGATGAGAATTATGTCATACTTTCTAAACCAAGTCTCATAATGAGGCTTAGGGAGTGGCACTGTTATTCATTGGAAAGAACCTAATGTCAGATTTGAACTCAGGACCTTGGGATTGGAAGCTACAATTCCTCTTAAGCTTTTGAACTAAAGCCACAATCACACACGACATTTTTTGGTAAAACTAACTGACATGCTGGCTAGTTTTCCTATAATTAGTCCAGTGTGAACAGCACAGGAAGTTTACCTAACTATGGAGAAAAGGAAACTTACCCCTGCCACGTGATTAGTTTAACCGAGTCCCGCCTGCCCAGGAAAACTGACCAGGTTAGTTTTACCAAGCAGGAAAGTCAAAACAGCGCGACTTGGGTAATCTTCCCAAGTCATATTACAGAATGGCCTTCATTGGTCAATTTTGTACTCCTGTGAGTTGTGACCTTGAGTAACATGGTTTATTTTACAAATGTTACCATAGCTTGTGGTAAAACTAGCCATGTCAAATAATCCAAGTGCGAACCATTGTAAAAATTTAACCATTTTAAATGTTACCAATTGTCTTGGTATGTAAAATATCTCTTTTTAAATCTAGTGCGATTGCGGCTTAAGACTCATTACAAAGGTTAGGAAGTGGCACTGTTAACAGTTATGAGAATAATTACTACTTCATCAGGATAGAACCCAGGACTTCGGAATAAGGCTTGGCATTTTAACAACCAAGCTACCGTGCCACTATGAGTATCATGAGCTCTCTCAGTATCATGTTTTGTTTCGTTTTTGGAAAGAGTTCCCAATTTTCAAGGCGTGAACTGTTACATACGAAACTGAAATGTAATATTCATATTAATATTTGATTAAATTATTTGATATTGATGCAATGAAGGTGTAATCTTTAAATTAGTAACAAATGTCAACGTCAGTCATCTGCACCTCAAACATTAATTATTGCTTGTGTATCATCTTATATGAACATTTTAATCGCATAGGGTTGGATCAATACATTATAATGATCCATTAGAATCTGATAGCAAGTTTCATTTTTGGTCTGTCCATGAGGTCAATGTAGTTCTAACGCATATAGCAATAGTGTTTCTTTTTCAATTCAATTCAATTCACTTCACTTATGCTCGCTACGGATGCATCAAGAGTAAACAGTAGATATACTGTACTGTATAAAACAAAATACATAATGGACTTAAAGTATAGCCTCTTTACATTTGACTTGCTAGTTTTTTATCAGAGGGGAAGGCAGAAAAGAAGTTAATAATAAAATTATAAGTAAGAGAGAGAGAGAGAGTTGTGAAGGCTGGGGTGAAAATCTGTATATTATTTGTATGAGAGCCAGGGCCGTACCCAGGAGGGGGTTAAGGGCCAAAGGCACCTTAGAAATTTTTGCGTTTTTACGGTCTAAAACACGTTTAAATGCATAATTTGAGACAAAAATATGGACAAAATTTTGTATTATTAATTTCAGTAATATTTATTCTTTAATTATTTATTTTGTTTCCAAGCTTTTATTGGTTGAAAAAGTGGACCTTTGGAATTTGGAAATTTGGCCGGTGCGTCCGCACCCAACGCACCCCCACACCTACCCCCCACCCCCTACTGTGATCATGAATAACCATTAAACCATAAAGTTTGTTGTGTAACATGCTATGCATGGAATGAATTGCCTGAGCCATCTTCAGCTGACCAGTGACCAGTCCACAGTACTGAAGAGGATCCAGATGGATCGAAATTTGCATTTGTAAGTACTATACTATTTATAGGGTTGAAATGGCTCCAATCAAAACATTCAATAACTACATGTCTACTATGACACTCCATAAACTTAACGGTCTAATCAAACAATTTAAAGTTATACCTATTTTAATGTGTCATTTCTAATATTCAGAATAGACTTGTGTCCTTTCCTTTTTTTTACCCATCTTATGCCTCCCACAACGTTATAATAAATAATTTTAATATATATAATTAATGAACAAGCATTGGACTCACTGATGAGCTGAAATACAGAAATAATATGCATAGGGTTGCTGTTGTAAATAAATCAAACGACTGGTTGTATAATGGTTTTTCCCGTGTATCCCTTGTGCAATTAATTAGTAATAAATTTCATTTTAATTAAAGGCATACATTGTACATAAATTGTTCTAATAATAAACGAAGGTGAAATATGTAAAATAAACCTTTTAAATACAAGTCACAATATTTCCTATCAATTATTTGCAACAATTTTAGGTAAGGCCTGGATCATTTTAATGGTTATAAATGTAATTGAAATCTAGAATTTAGAATGATTAATGTCCCAAACGTGGTCTCTAATTGGAGGTCTCACCCTTTCTAATTCAAATCAGAAAGTACACTTCATAAAATATAATGTATAATAAACTGTCAAAGTTAAATTATCAAAACGAAAAAAGCAATTAGAATTCAGCAATTGTTTTTAGCAATAATTGCTGAATTAAAAGTGGTCTCAAATTGGGGGTTTATATTTTTCTATGGTGTAACTTTCATCTTGTTTTAAATTCCTAAATATATTGAACCTAAATTATTTTTGAAGTAACAAACTATAATGCGTAACAAATTGCTTAATATTAAATTATTAAAACTAAAAAAAAACCAATTAGGATAACATTATTGAATTTTACGTTATCCTTTAAATGACATTGTATTTTTATACGTTTAGTTTTCCTTTCACAATAACAAATCCACAACAAGCAAGTGTACATGCATTGAATTTATAATTCTCAATCTACCTGTTCTGATACTTTAGATTTCTACACATTTTTCCGGTCTACGCATTTTTAAAATGTTGAATCATTATGACTCATGAAAAAACAATAAATCAAAATTCTTGAAATGTTAGCGTAACTTTGAATAACTACATCACTTGAGCCTTTTAGTTTTAAAAGATTTGATATACATATATATTATAAAGACAGGTGTATAACATGTAAAGATGTTTTTTTTTTTTATGTTGACTCATTATGACTCAAAGTTAAATAAAATTGTCAAATTTTACCCTACCTGTTCTAATAATTGCCGTAACCGTTGCAGCTGTGCTTCTAATTGTCGATTGTGGTCTTCTAGAATTTGCATCCTCGCCTCCAGACGACCCTTATGCTGCCGTAGCAACTTCGCTTCAGCTATAAGCTCAGTGTCACGCGTCGGCGACTTCAAATCTGAGTCATCTCCATGGAGAGTTCCATTTTCTCCCTGACGGAGTTCTTTCAATCTGTCCAATTCCACAAGCAGATTCCTGAAAGTAATCAAAATGTGGAAGGTTGACGGATTGATCAAAATTGATATCATCCAGGCAGGACGATACGGATTACCCGATTATTTGTAACATCCATCCAAGCAGTACACATTGCTCGCTTATTGATATCAGTCAGTATGTCGAATGAGACGCAGTATATATTGATAACGCCATGTACTCCGGTGAATATCGAGTTGTCAATTACGAGGAGAACAACTGTGATGGATTAGTTTTTCATTTTACCATAATTAATCAGAATCATTCATTAAATGTAAACTAAGTAACTACATCCTGATGTAAACCTGTGGGCTATATTTATATAGTACACTGTATTCTTATTATTTCTGTAGATTTAAACACTGTAGAATCAGAAATGTCCACTAATCAACTTCAAAGTAATAAAGTATAATGCATACTAAAAGCAATGAGATACACGCCATCATGATAGGATTCAATATTTTGAAATAAATTATGTCATCAAAAAAATATTGAATCCTGTCACAATGGCATGTATCTCATTGCTTGGGGTATGCATTATACTTTCTATACACTGTAGGAAATACGAAGAATGAACGTAAGTTCTCAGGTTTTATTACTTTTATTTATATTTATATAATTAAATTTAAAATAAAACAAGAAATACATTTTTACAAAAAAGAATACTGCAAACAAACTTATACCTATATTAGTTGTTTAAATTTGTTTATTAGCGAGGTTTCGCAAACTTACGAAATACGAAAACGTCACACTCCAATTTTTTTAAATGTCTAAATGTGTTAAAAAATATTTCAAATTTTCTACCTATGAACTGCTGATGATCGTCGTAAAATACTGACCAACTGTGACTGATATTTAAGGTGTTCTATTTAAATGTTACAAGAATGTATGACGTATCCGTTTTCGTATTCGTATTTCATAAGTTTGCGAAACCTCGCTAATCTTTAATACTGGAATTCTCATTTGGCTAAAATACAAAAAACTCTTTCGCCAAATTGGCTACTGGTAAATGAATGGATTTTTTTTTATGTTTTGATTTTTGTGATGGTCGGAAAATACACAGGGTGCTTTTTTGTAGTCCCAAAGGGGACATGAATCTGGGCTTGAATTTCATTTTAAGGTACACGTCAAATGTTGTACCCAATCGCGTAACCCATTGCTTGGGAACAGAATTGAGTTTTAGAAAACAACAGATGACCAAAAACTTGAAAAAAAAACCCCTTTTGTTTAGTCCCTGTAGGCACCTGAATCTGCACTTAAATTTCATTGCAGGCTACAAGCCAAACATTTTGCCCACTTGGCAAACAAATTAATTATTAGAAAAAAATTAAATGAATTAAAAAAATATAAAAAATAAATAAAATGATTCATGAGGGTATTGCACTGTATATAGCCCATATGATTAGTTAATAAAATAAAACATCTTTTGTCATACTGTAGGTAAGTGGTTTATATAAATTTAGAGGAATGGCAATATAGCTGTAAATCACTGGGGTTGGAGTATTTGTTTAAAGTTCAAAAATCATAAAGCAATGTACGAATATGGACTGCACGAAAAAAAAAAATTTTACAGTAACATTTGAACAGCACTAAAAGACAGTAATGCCATTATTATAATTCCTAATGTAAAGTTATATTGATGCATTAATGCATGTAAAAAAAAAACACTAATTTAATAAATACATTTTTACTATTTAATTTCCACAAGCGAGTACTAAAACTACAGATTTGAATGGTTTACTTCACAATAACTAAATGAGGCTAGTCTTGGCAAAACCCCCAAATTATCACAAATAATGTATTGAGAAATAAGCAAATGAACAACACAAAAATATAAACAAATACAAAGGAAATTTTTGTATGTTTTGTCCAATAACTTAAGTTATAGCTGCCCGATTTTGATAACTGACCTCTCATTTTAATGTTTGCGAAAAAGTGTAATGTCCGTTAAACAATAAGTAAATTTTCAATTTTTCTACAACCTGGCGGTCATGACATTCCTTAAATTTGTTTAAAAAAAACCTACCTTGTAACTGCAGCGGCTGCCATTGTTATGGTAACTTGTATACTAATTGTAAATAATACGCTATAGTCCTAATTTAGTTTGCTACACTGGTTCTATTTGTCATGACCACCGCTTTACAACAACATCTTCATTTCCTCATAATACGGATAACAAGACTTTATATAAACCCTATATATGATGCGGTTTTATGACATGCATTTCCTCAACTTCCTGAGCAGAGGGGGTCATGAGAAAGTAAGTCAACAGCTAGAAAGCAGACAACACAGTCAAACTAAACTTTAAGATGTAAAATCCTGCCAACTTCACAGTGAAATAGCGATAAGATTTCAAACAATTACCATTTCATTTTCTTCTCTCAATAGACTAGAGCATCAATACAGTTAATATGGAACATATAGCATATACTTTTTGGATTGTATTCAATGTAGAACAAGGTTTTGGCATCAAAATAGGAATTCAATTTTAACTAATAGGCTAATATTATAACTAATAATTAAATAAAATATAATTTTAGCTTGTATTTTGAATTTTTTGTTATCCTTTATTTTACATTTCTGAAAACAATGAATAGATAAACAAGATAAATTTCACAAAACAATTAGTCTTAAATCATCTATACAAACACCATATCTATTCACCATGCATAATCCAAAATCACAACATTAAAACCGATGATGAATATATGGATATACGAAGTGTGAATATCCATCATGTCAGCGAAAACATACACTGTCAGCACGGTGATATCTAATGCTGACTAGATTAGCGTAAAACCCGAACCAATGCCAGAAAATGATTCAAAACGCCTTTGGGTATTAAATAATATGGTTCATTCATGGGCAGTGATGTTAATAGCCTATTCATTTCTCAACAAGAGCGAACACTAACCAGGTCCGCGCTTTTACTGAAATTTGGGGGTTTAAAAGCCTTCTTCCATTAATTATTCTACATAATTATTCTTCCATTAATTACTCTACGTCACATTAAACTTCTAAATATTCTTGTAGTTTTTACAAGGCAGTTTGGAAGAGAAAATTAGTCAAAAACCACGCGTAAACTCCAAATTTTTTTTTTAACCGGAAAAAAATGCCAGAAAATGATTCAAAACGCCTTTGGGTATTAAATAATATGGTTCATTCATGGGCAGTGATGTTAATAGCCTATTCATTTCTCAACAAGAGCGAACACTAACCAGGTCCGCGCTTTTACTGAAATTTGGGGGTTTAAAAGCCTTCTTCCATTAATTATTCTACATAATTATTCTTCCATTAATTACTCTACGTCACATTAAACTTCTAAATATTCTTGTAGTTTTTACAAGGCAGTTTGGAAGAGAAAATTAGTCAAAAACCACGTGTAAACTCCAAATTTTTTTTTTTAACCGCTAAAAAATGAATAGTCTAAATTAAAAAAAAATTGTTAAATTGCTTGCAATGGAAATCGAACTTATGCATTTTTAGAATGGTGGTGTTAAAAGATATCTTAACCGACAGCGCCATTAAAGTGTTTGATGCCTCCAAAGTTCTTGGTATTTTTTACTGTTCCAAGGTGAAACCCATTTTTGGCTTTGTATGTCTAGGGGACACACCTTGGGGTATCTCAAAAAAAGAGCAATGAAGGTTTGTTAAAAATGGTGTCTAATTTATGTGTACAAAACTTCATGCACGTCGGTTCAAAATTGGCAATGCTGGACGCTTTTGAAGTTATGGTTGCAACAACACAAACAACCCAAAAAACAACAAAAACATGAGTGAGGTTCTAAGTTCCGCTTCTCATAGATCTAAAGGCAACTGCTAAAAGATTGTCTTCAGTAAGTTTCTGTTTTCCACTTGTAAGCCATGGTCAAAGTACTCAGTTAATACCATATTTGAACCCTTAAGTTTTGCTATGGCTTTCATGGCTACCTCACTCTAGGGAGCTTACAATTCATGACTGTATGTTTCTATTTTGATTTCTCCCTAATTCTGGAGAAACAATGTGAATGTGATACTGTGGCACAACATCTAAGTTAGGACCTAGGTCAACAAGGACTTAGGCATATAAAAGCCTATTTCTAGCAGAGAGAAAAAAATTGATCAAATATCGTTTTTTTTTTTTAAATCGATTATTTTCTGGCAGTAGAATCGAGACCAGTTAGAAAAACCAGATTATCGTAGTGCACTTTTTAGAAGCAACGTAAAAATACAGTGTGAACTCTGTCAAATCACAGGCACAAAAAACAACCAAGTGTTAAATTAGCAAAATACCATTTTGAAAAATAAGATGATGTGAGCAGAGCTTACACACATGCTCTTTATTTATATTGATTAATTTGTTTAATTAATTTGCCTAGTTAGATGTCAGCATAACTGAGAACACATGAGAATTATGTACTAGTAGATCTGCACCTTAAATTGTTGGTAAACTGAAGCAGTGATGTGGGTTTTCATCAGGATTTTTCAAGTTTTTAGGTTTAAAATATTTTTCATCATTAGTTTAGTGGATATGTGTACTTATTTTTATGATTATTATTACCATCGGCATAATCTACACCAAGTTAAAAAACTCCAGATTACTTGAAGAATAGTAAAGACAGTTAAAAGTCTTTTTGAATGAAAATTATTCTACTGCAGTTCCTGCAGTAATCTATTGTAATTAAGTCTACTGCAGTTGCTGCAGTAATCTACTTCTATTTCTATTTTTTACCTACTGAACTAACACTGCTGTAACTGGAACTGCAGTAACTGCAGCAGGATCATTTTTACATGTTTCCTTAGCAATTGCGTGATTATGTGATTTTTCAACTTGGTACACAAAAAAGAAAATATTTTTTTTATATGTCAATGTAACTTAATAGATCATCTTGGATAATACTACTAATTAATTAAAGACATTCCAATATAAAAATCAAGTAGATTTTGTTACCAATTTTTGCAAGAAAAAAATCACTTTACAAAAATTACTGTAACATGAGATAAATTATATAAATGAAATGCAATTTATATATTGTTAAAGTTAGATTCATAATTTGAAATACAAAAATAGAAATTACTATATTTTGCTTTTACTACACACTGACGAATACACAAAATTTTCATTTGGAGATAAAATAACGATAGAAGTTTATTTACATGTTTTGAACACTTGCTATGTTAGAAAGTAGCTATGGCACTAAATTTTCACACACGTCCAGAGAATTATTTATATTTCATATATCTTAAATTATTTTGTTTTAATTTATTAATTATTGTAAAATAAATTAACCTTTTTACGGGTATTTTTATCAGTCACACTTACATAGTAACACTGCTGTGTACTGTATACGCACATCTACATAGTTAAATTAGTGCCTATATGCAGATCATTTTACTACGGTTAAATTGAAATGTCTCTTAATGTAGAAGATGAAGGAACATGAATTCAGTTTTTGTAAGTTTATTTTTTGGAATGGCACTGTAGGTTGGTTGCCATCATGCTGGCCTTCCAATCCAGAGGTCCTGGGTTCCACTCTAGCTGCATGCCTAGGTTTTTCCCATAATCTAACAGTGTCACTTACTAAGCCACGTAATGAGACTTGGTTTAGAAAGCATAATGTGGCAAGAAAACTCGCTGTTGGATGTGACACGAAATTTAAAAAAAAATATATTATTAGAATAACTAGATTTCAGATCGGAATTGGATCAAAATGAAAATTCTTATAGAAAAGAAAATAAAACTTTTGGTGCTAAAATTGGAATTCATCGGTTCAAGGGATGTTATCGTGGTGGGATTCAATATTTATCGGTAATAAAACTAGGTATCACAATGAAACCATTCAACAGGGAACACTTTTTGAAACGCGCTGAAATTTTGATAAACTGACATAACTTT
>JAOTQE010072690.1:0-16769 GCA_025631205.1 Nesometra sesokonis
ACTCGGGCACTGCCGGTTTTTAACGACCCTTACCCATGTCTCGTCAACAAAATTTCAATCATCAATAATCAATTATTCAGTCATCAATAATCAAGTAAAATATAATTTATCATGCCAAGTTATTAAGATACGTAACCTAGGGAAGTCTCTAGTATATTGTACACATTGTATGATCCATACATCAAATGGCCATGCTAGTTTTGGTGGATTAGAATCAATGAGTTGTAGGTGGCTTACTTCATTTCGAGATACTAAAGTGTTATAGCCCACCTACCATTTGAGTTATAATTACAGTCTACATAAACTTGGGTACAATTCCATACAAAAACTGACTATGATTCCATGCTCGGTTATAAGGGGCTTATACCAGAGTATGTTATGTTTGCATATACTTACAAGGATTCCGTGTAGTGGGTGTTAGTTGTTAGTAGTTTGACGTAATTATTCCAATTTCTGAACTTGTGTTCTTTTTATAAAGAGCTAATTTCCACTGTTGACCCGCATGAAAGAATCAAAGGTTATGCTCACTCTAGCTGTTTGCCAATTCTCCAGTTGGCTTCTGGAATTCTCATTTGGTTAATTAAAATTAACCTCTTTCGCTAAATTGGCTAAATGAAAATTACCACAATCAGTCCATTTTCCAGCCATTTTTTTGGTTTTTCGTTTTAAAAAATTGACCATAAAATGAGCGTAGCAAGGGTACTTTTATCTGCTTCCATTGATGGATAACAAAGCACAACAAATGATAGCACTGCAGACTTAATTATTGGGTACCATGGGACCTCTATGCATTATGAAGGTATATACCTCTATGTATGGAGGTATGTACACTACAAAAAAAAACCTGATTCTTATTCCTTTGCGTCTCGCCTACCATGTTGATCACATGAAAGTTTAATGAAAAGGGTAGTGTTTGTACTTTTATCCACTTGTATTGGTGAAGAGTTCATGTTTTCAGTGAGAAAATATAACTGGGTTTTTAAATGGTTATTCCTTATGATGACATAATTTATGTTGAAATATTAAATCCTGTCATGATGGCATGCATCTCATTGCTTGGAGTATGTATTATACTTTCTTACTTGAAGTTGATTAGTGGACCTTTTGGGTAATTTTTAAAGCTTCTAAAAGTACATTATGTACACTAAGACTAATTTCTATTATTCCCTGGCATCATACCTATCATGTTGATCACATGATAGCATAACGCATGCAAATATCAGTACAAGGGTAGTATTGTTTTGTACTTTTATCTACTTGTATTGCTGGAGATAGTAGAGTAACAAAGCACACCAATGTTGAAGTTTCTAAAACTGTCTGTGTACACTACAACAAAAAAACTTGATTTCTATTATTCCCTGGCATCACACCTACCAATGATCACATGGAAGCGTAAAGGTATTGGTACAATACAAGGGAAGTATTGGCACTTTTATCTACTTGTATTGATTGAGATAAGCAGAATAACAAAGCATCTAATGATAGCACTACATTGACATAATTGTTGAAGTTTAGTTCTTACTACTATCCAAAAAAAATTGTTTCTATTATATTCTACATCAAACATTTAAACTGCACTGATTGGTTGAAAGAGCGCCACATAATTAAAAACATTTACTATTCTAGCATGTTATTCCAGTATATTATTCGCAAAGTGACGTCATTTTTAGGACGTCACTTTGCAATGTAGTACACTATATCGCAAAGTGGTGTCATAAAAGTGACGTCACTTTGAGAAATGTATACTATTTCGCAAAGTGACGTTAACAACATGCTGGAATAGTAGATATGTTTAATCACCTGGTGCTTTTCAACCAATCCATGGAGTTTAAGCATAACTATGCAGGACTATGCCCATTGGTGAATAACATTATTTTGGAGCACCTCTGCCAATAATTTTAACCAGAAACGCTTTTTTGCAACATATATTTTTAAACTGTATTACTTGGCATGAGTGCCATGTTGATCACTTAAAAGTGTAAACAATACAAGGGTAGTACAGTACTTATGAAAGAACAAAACAAAGCACAACAAAAGATAACACTGAGATAATTGTTCAATTTCTAAAATCATCAGTGCACAACCATTGAACTGATTTCCACTGTTACTTGGCGTGGACTACACAGGGTTGGTTGTACTGTACAGTAACTAGAAAATCCGAGGAGGGTGGCAACACTGTACAGTATAAGAGTGGGTGGTAACATGATTAAAGACAGTTTACCTTTTTCAGAGACTTAGGATAGGTGGCAGATTGCAATATTAGGCTGGGTGGAAGACCTTAAAATAAGCTTTAGGATGTTGTGGACAATTTTAAGGTGGTTAGCACCGTTCACCTTCGTTCAGCGTAATTACATTCCAGCCTATCATGTTTACAACATGGAAGTATAAACACATGAGTATGGTGACTCTATGGAATGACAACTTTGAAATAACAACCGTGAGGCCATAATTGCGAGTTGTGAGGCTGAGCAGTTAAGGCAGGGGTAGGGGAACCGTGAACCATAACAAAAACAACAGCACAGGTTCCATTTGATGATTCATATCACACCCAACTTCACCTAATTAACTAAGTATCTGCTGGCATTGAAAAGGCTATAAACAAAAGGTGTCATTGGACAATTGACTAGGTTTGTAAAAATGTACAGATGCACAAAAAAAAAAAAAACTGATTGTAATACTGTATTCACTATTACTTGGCATGACCTTCTGTGTTGATCACATGAAAGTATAAACAATACAAGGGCAGTTGGTAACTCATCTACTGCTGTTGATGGAGATAATTACATTAACAAAGCACATAAGCACATCAGTTATTCACTTCTAAAATTGACAACACAATGCCAAGTTATATTCTCCATGGTGTAACTAATCACTAAATTCCTTTGCATACCATTTTCTTCATAAGGTTAGTATCTTACTATTTGTGGTCTTGAAGATATTAAGACTGTTAACAAAGTACAAAATCTCAGTTGTAAAGGATTTAAAATTGCCAAGATTGTTAGTAACATTGCAAAGGTAAAATCCTACTGGGTTGTTAGAACTTTACTTATTTTCCAGCACTTTTTTGGGTTAGTATTGTAAAGCATGGGTGTCATTTTTTTCAGACCATGTATGGGAAGGGGAGGTACAGGGTTAGTCCCATTTCTTTATCTAATTAAACATAACATTATTGTTTGTTGATTTTTTTTTTGTATTCTTTAAGGCCTCGATTTTTGTTTTTGTTTGACTAGTCCACTGGACAATTTGACTTTACCTTTCACTAGCCCACAAGCAATTCAAATAGCCCATGTCTGTGGTAACTTAATGTACAATGTGTAAATGTGACTACTTGACACTTGTATTCACTAGCAACTGGGCTAGTAAAAATAAAAATTAACTAGCCCAGTGCAGTTTCCACTAGCCATTGTATGCTGGGCTAGTAAAAAATCGAGCCCTGTCATTGATATAGACTCAATATAATAGCCATTTGTTTTTTTAAATAGACCTCATTTACTTATTCTGTAGAAAGTATAACCCTATAAATTTGTCAGACCCCATAAGACTAATTTTTTTAGCTGGCACAAAAATCAGCATAATCGGATTTTGCACTGGTCGTCAGCTTTAACTGATACCACTGTTAGTAAGCACTTGATTTTATTCATTGGTAGCGTGCGAGTTGATAATGAATATTAGTTTTTTTAAATATTGCGAGGTAAATTTGATTAACAATTTTATACATTTGAGGCAAGGCTTGACAAACCCACTAAGTTGTCGCACAGGAAGTTATTGAGAAATAATACAAATAAACAACAGGAATTATATAACAAAATACATGGGAAATTTTGGTCTATTTAGTTCAATAACTGGTTATACTTGTTCGATTTTAATAATTAACCCCTCATTTTATAGCTTACAACAAGTTTAATAAGGTTTCAGAATTAACTCCATTCTTCATTTTTTCGACAACTTGATGGTTTTGCCATGCCTTGCCCCATATGTATATTTGTAGAAAGGTTCCCCCACAACCCTAAATTTGTCTACGTTGATAATTGTAAGTTGGCTTAGTTACTGCATGGCTAGATACTTTGCTACTGATTACTGATTTCATTGGAAATCATTGCAAAGCACATTAGTCAGTTCAGCTAGGATATTGATCTTTAGCAACATTAGTTGACTCAGTAAAAAGAGGCAAAAATGGGTAACTGTAATAAAGACAGGAATGTACAGCTGTACTTAATCCTGGTAACTACATTAAACATGGAATCTTTTAATTGCTATGCTACTGTTTAAACCATGGTTTAAACACAGATTAACTGAATGCAAATCATTGCAGAGTAAGCCTGGCCAACCAGCTATCCCGTACCTGATTTTTTGAGTAAAAATGGGCAAAAAATAGGTAAATATATTAATAAAGATAGGAATGTACTCTATTTGTTATAAGCCAACTACATAAAACATGGAATCTTTTTCAATGCTATGATACAATACTGTTTAACTGATAAAGATAGGAATGTACTCTATTTGGTATAAGCCAACTACATAAAACATGGAATCTTTTTCAATGCTATGGTACAATACTGTTTAACTGATAAACATAGGAATATACTCTATTTGTTATAAGCCAACTACATAAACTAATGAATTTTATACTCAATTTTGTTACACAGTATCAATTTGGCAGCTTTTGTCTCATCAACCTTGAGTTTAGCAAAATAGTTTTGAAGCTAAATTAGCCTAATTGCTAAATAATTATTTCTTTCAGCTTAACCACTGCAATGTCATTTTTTATTTAAATGTGAATAAGTTTGAATTTAAATTATTAACTATTAAATCATTTAAAATGTGATATTAAATTAAATAATTAGAAATTACTATATATTATGGCTGTTTTTTATTCCAGAGAATAATAAAATATACATGTCTTTTTGTATTACTTCCTTTGCCTTGAAGCAGTGTAAGGCCATGGCATTGCAAAATTTCAGGTGTATGTTTTTATGTAATTAGCTTGTATAATCTCTTTCACAGCTGTATCTAATGATTTAACTTAATAAAGTATAGTATTGTTCTGTATTTCTGTTGAGAAAATGCGAACATTGCACATACATCAAGGACATACAGTAGGTTACATAATCTTTAAAAATTATTATCAAACTGAGACCTTTTCATTCACGAATATCTTACCCAATGTTTGTGGTTGAGTGAATGGATTTAATGCCTCTTCTCTCCTCAAACTGGAGATAGCCCTGCTTGCGAACCGATGAAAAATTTAATTTTAGTGTACCTCGCATTCGTTACTTCAAAGTCCTCTTGTCATAAGGTAGATGGGTTTCATAATTTTGTATGTTTTTTCTCTGTTTCTATTTGAGATTGTATTCAAATTTTTTAATAAAATGCTATACAACAACAACAAAAATTATTATATTTGTATAATATGTTCTTGTTTTTTTAAAGTGCCAATTTTGAAATATTTGGTTGCCCTTCGGGTAACCAAGGTTTAAAATTTGGTTGCCCTCACAGTTTTTTAGTTGTCCCTAAGGGTTTTTGCTGGACCTTGGTGACTTGACGATCAGTTAGCGTGAGAAAAGACCTGGTTGCCTGTTGGGATATCACCTAAAAATTTTTGGTTGCCCAAGGTAAATTTTTGTTTGCCTTGTGCCATCGGGCAAACCGATTCTGTGAGCCCTTCGTGTGCCACAGATTCAAATAAATATTTGTACTCATAACTGTTGGTAAATTATGATGTTATTTTTCAGAGAATAATTAATCTTTTTAAAATACTAAATGCCTTTAGTTTGAAATAAATCATGAAGCCTGAGTTGCACTTATTTTGTATTCAGAAAATGAAACAAATCAATTACTATTGACATTTCAGACCTACGTAGGAGTTGCAAGGAAGAAGTGGACAAGATTAGTTAAACATCAGCGAATGAAGAGACTGCTGCAAGATAAATTTTGAATATACAACTCTAGCTCACGTTTTGACGTCTGTCGTTGCAGCGTTTTACAATGGGTTGGGATACCGTAAAGGAGGGGTCTAGTGGCCAAGTGCTGAGTCCATTTATGTTTCAAGTTGGTGGACATAATAGTGTACTGAAATACAATGAGAATACACTGTGTAAACCACTGCGTACTAGAGAACACCAGTTTTACCAGACACTACCAGAAGATCTGATGTGTTTCGTACCTCAGTACAAAGGTATAGTATTGTAAACTTTTGCCAAATGATGCTAAGTGGTACTGTATATAATTCAAGGAAGTAAGCTAGGCCCTACCTTATTTATATTATGTTTTATTAATGATATTGTTAGCAACATTTCTTGTAATTATTATTTCCTTGTATTCTGGTATTTTAATTATATGCTTCTGCTCATTTCCCTTTAGATTTCTGGTACCTCAACAAGTAATAATAATAATGTTTAATGTTTACATTTACAATTTAAAGTATTGGCTTTAAAAAAGGATATATAATATGAATAACAATAGACATTTATATAGCGCCTAATAGGTCGACAATCTCTCTAGGCGCTTTACAGCAAAGTCATAACTTAACTAGAGTAGTGAACCGCCGCCGAACACCAACCCGATGTTTCTGTGATTAGGTTTCGGGGTAAAACGTTAGATTTAAAACAAAAATTATTTAAGTCATTGTTTGAAGACACTAACAGATGGAGAACGTTTCACCTCAATAAGAAGTTTGTTTCAGAGTGCAGGAGCTGCTGCCACAAAAGATCTTCTGCCATATACAGTGGCTTTATTTTAAGGATATATATTTGGCATGAAGTCTGGTTATCAAAGTGGCTGGTTAGATATATTATAACTATTTCTTTTTATTAATGTGTTAAATTATGACCAGAGAACAATCAAAGCGTAGTAAATATAAACTTTTGATTTTTACTGTTTTTGACCAATAAAATGACTCCCAATCTCAAAAAATTTGCATACAACAAAGCCACAAGTTAAGAATGGCTATTGTTTTAGTCTTCACACCTCCTTGAAACGATGCTTTGTTTTAGCTAGTTTCTCCACCCTACTACAATTGGTTGTGACAATGGATATTCTCCACCTTCACTCTTTGACCACCACTTTGTCCCAGCCCAGTTATTTAACCCCACTCGTTGAACTATCTGCACTCTCACTCCTGAGGATGATCGAAGCACATCGATCGAAACTTTGAATAGCTTACAACTACATATGTGGTGTACCGCAAACGTTATATGTTTATTGATATCTCACCATGCAAACCTTCAAGCAATATAAGTTATGAATGCTTGCAAAAACCTTACCAAATTGCTTTCTACTGCCCTTGTAAAATACTAGGTCAGTATAAATAATTAAGTAATGATATTGATCTGTTTACAATAAGTTAACATTTAAACTTTTTAATTTGCTTTTAATAGAAACAAGTGTTGACTATGACACTTAAGTACCGGTATCATGTGCTTTTCATTTTTGATTTCCAGCCAACAATTCAAAAAATAATAATAATAATAATAATATTTGAAAATCAGTTAAATAAACAAAACCATCATGAGTACCATACTCAAATAAATTTAGCACCTCTGGAAGTGCTTCGAAGTTGGCACATTTTGATGTCTGTTTATTTGAATGCCCTCCCCCACATTTTTTGGGGGGATGAGTGGAATTCTCTAAGAGTGTTAAAGAGTGTTTTTTTTATAGCCAAAAATGTTTTATCCTCATTTCATCATGCATGCAACATTTTTTTTTTATTTTTCAAAGTCACAAAATGGAAAAATATAAGCGAAAACTCGGGCATTGCCTAAGCGGTTGCACCGCTGAAGCCGGCATTGCTTTAGTGTCGTTTTAACGGTAGCGAGCGTTGGTTTAGCGGTTTCCCGCTAGGACACCTCCATACCAATACCAAACAAAAGTTCATTACCGTAATGGATCGCTGCTTCAATGCCAGGCACCGTTCCAGCACTCCCCTGTCCACTCGTAAAGCGCTTACAACCACTCCCCCAAAGTTTGTTCAATGTTTAATCACCGCCCGGATGAAGCTGCGTTGGTCCAGCGTTTAATATTGCTGCGTTGGTCTAGCGGACCCAAGCATCTACGAACTTGTGTCTAGCGGTGTCAAGCTTTGACTTGGCATTATTGGAGCGGTGGTGAACTTTGCCGCAGCGGAAAATTGCCCGCTCCTTACCGCTCACAATATTTTGATAAACAATTTTCAAATGCAGTTTCCTCAAAACTAAATTTAATTGTTCGAAATTCGATTGTTCGTAAGTTCGCAAGGAAATATTTTTTCAAGTTAAAGATAATAATGTGTAGTTTTATAATCCTTAAAAAACTAAATTTTCAATTTTGTCTCATTTGCCTGGGCCACATATGTATATCAGAGTTGTTTGTCAAAGAAAGTTTGATAGTCCAAACTGAGCTTTAGCTAATTTCAGATTGTAATTAAATTTGGTATACCTTTTCCTTCAAACTGTAGGTATAGCCTATGTATCTCGTGAAGAAGGCAAGGATGGAATTGTTCATCTGAAGGCCTACACAGACAAGGCGATACATAGGTCATCATCAACTGATCACTTACCAAATAGTGGTGGTGAGGCTACCGAAGATGACGAGCAAACAAGAGGATATCATTCAACAACTAGGGGATCTCTTAGAAGAAATCATCATAGGTAAGCATAGTGGGCACACGTACCGGAGTTGAGGGGAAATAGGTGAGGGGGCATATAGTTTACTACAATTGAACCTCCATGTGCGGACACCTCATAAAGTAGACACCTTCCAAAACGGCCACCTCCCAAAGTGGGTACTCATTGAAAAGCCTGTTTGTTCTTCAGCATTTCATAAGTGGCCACCTTCCATATGCAGCCGTGGACACTTTTTTATTTAAAATTTAGATTTTTTTGTTTGTTAATTTACCTCCCATAAGTAACCTTCCTGGAAAATTGCTTGTGCCCCCAGTAATATTTTCAAAAAACATCTGCTCCTGTCTTATTTTACATGTTCCTCTTTAAAATTTTCCTCTAAAAATTATAAACAAGCTCCAGAAAATTATAACAGAAAAAACACAAAATTAGGTACATGCAATTTTTTTGCTTATCAAATTTGAGTTTGTCAACATATGTATGTATCCCTCTCTTTCACACAAGCCTAGAGCAACCCCTGAAACTAGACTGAAAGTGTGATTGTGGCATACAGTAACACAAAAATCACACTTTCTCTGCGGCTCCTAGTCAGAATGGCAAAACCTTCAAATATTTCTTCTGTCAAATTTTATTGAAGTCAAAAATACAAATTGAAGTTATTTTTTTATATTGAAGGTTACCAAAGAATAACAGTCGTAGAAGTCTCCTAAAAGATTCTGAAACAAGTTACGTGGAAGATTCATCTGAGTTTCATCATGGTCAGAATCACCAACGAAGCAACCCGTTCAGTCAAAAGTTACACCGACAACAAATAGCTAAGATGCCCAAAAGACCAGACCAATGCTATTATGAGAGTATCCTTAAGTATACAGTTAAACACATACAGTTAAACACGTACAGTTAAACACATACAGTTAAACACACACAGTTAAACGCATACAGTTAAACACATTCAGTTAAACACATACAGTTAAACACATACAGTTAAAGATGTATTGTCACCTAAAGGTGGCTAAAAATAATCATCACCATTAGTTTAGAAATTAACTTGCTCATATCAATGTACTATCCAAGTTAAGAACTTGGGATTAGAAATTACTAGTCTATTCAAAAATTGTTTAATAAGATTTATACACCATCAAAATGATGTTTTTTGCTGATTTTTAGTATATAATATTGCAATATTTGGGGTAAAAATTTAAATACCATCATTTCTAGTGCCATAGTCAAGACTTATCTATTTCTTCAAAATAAGCTAGTTAATTTTAAATTTGATTTTCGTCATTCACACTTAATCAGGGAAGGCCGAGCCATGGTTTGTACCAAACTTATAGTATTTGAATATTTGAAGTAAATCCGTCCAATAGTTTAGAGATATTGGTATAGACACACCTATTTTACATATGGAGCACATCTTAATTCCTTCTCCTCCATGGGCAATGTAATACAAATTAAAAAAAAAAATTAGTTTTATTATTAATAGTCATTTCCATTTAATTTCAGTAGTTTTCTAACAAAAAATATCCAATTATAAATGTTTTTTCCATTTTCCTTAACCAGTTTATTAGAATTTATACTCTTAGAGAACGTAGTGTGTAAATTTGGCACGCCCTCTATCCTGGACCTCAAGATGGGGGTTCAGACATACTTAGGTGACGAATCGGAGGAGAAAAGACAATCCCATATAAGGAAGGCAGAGACAAGCACATCAGCCAAACTTGGTGTTAGGATTTGCGGTATGAAGGTATGTGGAGCTAGGTTTAGAGCTAGGTGGAGGTGACAAGGCTACAAAGTCATTAAAGCTAGGTGGAGGTTATGAGGCTACAAAGTCATTTAAAAATTAATCTAGGTGGAGGTTATGAGGCTACAAAGTCATTTAACCCTCCATCAAATAACTTGATTCTGTTTTTCTGTTGTAAACCTAAAAAATGGCGATTTTAAACAGCGTTTACAAACGTTAATTTTGAATAATGATGATTTTCACAATGATTGACATGAAAAAGGGTGACTTTCGACGTTATTCTTGATGTCAAAAACGTTAATGATTGGATCGTCAAAGTTAAACTGAGTCCAATTTTAATGATTTGGATCGTTAAATTTGGGTTCTTGTGAGGCAACATTGCCTGAGGCAAGAATTGACATGTTTTGGGTTTAGAAATAAATCACACATTTTGTCCAATACATTTTCATGAGTTGTAACTTTCTTTAGAACGTAAAATATACAATTATCTAACTAATATAAAAAAATTGTAGGTGGAAAGTTCTTTAACTTAGATTTATGACTATTTTAATTTGTTGCGAAAATATACAAATTTAGTTGTGCACAGCGTAGTAAATAGCGGAAATATAGCGGTCCAGCGTGATATGAATTTTATTGTAAATTTTTAAACATT
The DNA here is from genome assembly GCA_025631205.1 of Nesometra sesokonis. NCBI lineage: Eukaryota > Metazoa > Echinodermata > Crinoidea > Comatulida > Antedonidae > Nesometra > Nesometra sesokonis. The sequence continues at coordinate 10,991 of JAOTQE010072690.1, forward strand.
TTTATAACAATTTAAAATGCAATTTGAACTCTGTGATTTTGAAATAACAATCGACAGGAAAATAGGTTTTATTGCCTTCCATCCAACCTAATTTTAATCTGCCATCATTCAGGAACAGTACTTTATGGACAATATTACTCAGCTCTGGCACACTCTAAGCAAAGTGCTAAGCATGACCAAAATTATAAAACACAATGGCTATTTTAGTCACTTCCATAAATTGCCCTTTCCTCAATAAAAATTGGATCAAAAGTGTAATAAATGTTCATTGCTGCTCAGCAGTATTGCTCAGTTTGACATGCGATGTAATCAGCAACACTTGAAATTTAAATAGCACTCAGATATGCTGTATACAAAAATACAAATAATATGATGTTAAATTATATTCTCACTCACTAACTTCTAATATGGTGCTCTTATGTACATTAGCATAGAGAACAAAACAGCTTACGTCATAACAATGAAATATAAATAAGTGGCACCCTTTACGGTCATTCATGCCTGAATGATTTTTAATCTTATGCCGTAGAATAGGCATTTTCCAATGATACATTCTGAAACATAGTAATTTACCATTAGAATGTATTAATAATGTTGAGGCTTACAAGATATTAGTTATCACATTAATGTTTAACTACTAATGTAATTTTAAATCTAAAATATCAGGAAACAACACCCTAAGTCGCAGATAAAAGTCAGCTGTGCTTCTTTTCATAGGCTAGCAATGATCAGTTGACTCACATTTTTTATTACTACTAGCAACAAAGGGTGCCACCTATTGTTTGTAATGCAACAGTTAAGTACTCAACACAAGTAATACAAAATACAAAAATTATTGATCAATTATGTTTATATTTATGTTTTTATTAACAGGTTTATCGTGCTGATACTGGAGCCTACATGTTCCTGGATAAATATTACGGTCGTAAATTAACAGAAGATGGGTTCAGGGACGCAATAATGAAGTTTCTTTTTAATGGTTACCACATACAAACCGATGTGATCCCAGTCATCCTCGACAAACTCAAACAATTAAGAACAGCTCTTGAAAACCAGGACACTTATCGGTTCTACAGTAGTTCGTTGTTAATAATGTACAATGCACAACACGAACAGGATTCAACATTAACGGACCAAGTCGATATCCGAATGATCGACTTTGAAAAGACTACTCATGGACAAATGGAAGCGAGTAGTCTGGTTCACGAAGGGCCTGACCGAGGGTTTATCTATGGTCTGAATAATCTTATACGCACTTTCAGGGAAATGTACCAAAGTTTCTGGCCTAGTGTTGTAGGCATGGACACCATGTTGGACCACCATTCCACCTTGTAGTATCATCCAGGTCGGACCACCATTTTGCCTTGTAGTATCATCCAGGTTGGACCACAATCCTGCCTTGTAGTATCACCCAGTTCATTAATAAACTTGAGTTATAGGTTTTACTCCAACAAGCAATGTGGAGTCATTTCCTCAACATGAATTTGTAACTCTCAGTTATGAAGATATTAATTAACAGATAATACAGTATTTTATTTTTTATTATCGTCCAAATTGCTAACAGTGTATCTTTGTTTGTGTTGTTGCTTTTGTAGACAAAACAGTAAAGTTTTATTTTTTATTTAAGATAAACACGTTTAAAACAGTTTAACACAGTTCGAAGAAGGCACTTAATAATTGATAGATGAATATATTTTTGTTTTATTATTAATTATAATTGTTAATCAAATGTTTGTATTGACCAATTTAATTAGCTTACAACTGCCATTTTTAAAACATTGTACATTCAGCCTTAAAATACAATACAATGTTTTTTTTCTCCATAATCTGCCAAGTTATTTGCATTTTGATTTGTACAATTATAGTTTATACAAAAGAAAAACATTTATTTTGGACTGCCATTAACCAATGTCATGAATATATTTTGTAAAGTAATTTCTGTTTACTAATTATCTATTATTTGTTAATGCATTTTATTACCAAATCTTATTAAATGAACTATGATTCATGTATTTCGTGTTATTAATATTTGTAGCATATTTCTGTAACTGGTCTGAATAAAATGCACCCTGACCATCTGTTTAATACTATACTATTGTAACCATACATAGGTATAACTGTGTAACATACTCATCTCTATGTGGGTGTCATTCAGTATAAACATAATTGTACTGTCCATTTATAGGCACACTATGCCTATATAGTGTATAGGCACACTATAGGCACACTATGCCTATATAGTGTATAGGCACACTATAGGCACACTATGCCTATATAGTGTATAGGCACACTATAGGCACACTATGCCTATATAGTGTATAGGCATACTATAGGCACACTATGCCTATATAGTGTATAGGCACACTATAGGCACACTATGCCTACATAGTGTATAGGCATACTATAGGCACACTATGCCTATATAGTGTTCTCCTAATTCAGAAATTTGTACTGGTAAATTTGTCAAAATGGAACACATTCCCTTTCATTGGTGATTGTCTTGTTTTGCTATCCTATTCAACTTGAATTATTGTAAGCTTATTTCAGCATATTCTTAACCTTTGATATGGTTACACTTGGTACTTTATTTTAGATATAATTTGTTCTACCCAACTCTGATGTGTAAATATACAGAATATGGAGTATAGTTGAGAATACTCAAGAAAACATTTGCAAGTTGTTCTCAGGTGTGACTCGAACCGAACCCACAATCTCCAGGTAACTAGCCTGCCATTCATACCAATAGACCACCGAGCTTGCACTTAGCGACTAGAGATAGAATTTGAGCCCAATATATTTTTCTGTGAGTATTTTCAACAGTATTCGGTACATTGCACATCAGAGTTGGGCAAAACAAAATATATCTAATATTATCCCTGATGCACAAAACATAATTAGACTTTTTTTACTTTTCACCAACACAATTTTTACTGATCTTTTGTTCATTTTACTTGTAAAGCTAAACATCTAGACAGGATTTGGGAGAAAAGAATATATAATACGTTATTTTTTCTTTTGTAAAATATGTATAATTCAGCCATCAATTCAACATTATCTTGTTTATATTCTTTTAATTATAATTAATAAATGCAATATAATTTGTAAATGTTTTGTAACTAATAAGACAGTAGTTTACTTTTTCATTATTTGTGAGTTGGGTACATTTTTTAAAATTTGCTTTCTTAACAACAAGTAGTATGATAGTATGAATCCTTTTGTGTTCCATTGTATGTTAACAGAAGTGATGTATACTGTAATTTGATATCAGCATACGGTTTTTTTTCCAACTACAGTTAACTTGCCTAAATCGAATTCAAAGTGCCATTGAAAAAAAAAAATTGACTTAAGAAAAATTATGGTTTTTAATGGAAAACACCAAAATGGAATGAAAATTAAATTTGACTGACTTGGCTGAGTCGACTTTGGCAAATTTAACTGTTGTTGTATGATTTGTGGTAATTTGCAAATATTTACAACTGTTTTAACACTTCAGTGAATTTATATGCTGGAAACAAAGCAGCTGCTACTCGGCAACTATTAAAACTCAAGACAGCTCTGACATGCTTGTGTAGTGTGCTATCGTGGCGCTATATAGTAATAAAATTGTTAATGTTACAGAGCTATCAAGTTTTCTTTCAATTTTGATATTTCTGTGTATGGTCATGTTGAAAACGCCATGGAAATCTTTACCATAGGTATGAAAGGTTTTTGTCGTAAGATTTGATATTCTGAGTTGAAGTTAAGAATTTATCCAAGGTGAAGTTGTTTGCAACTTTAGCATAGTTGCAGATTTTGTTATGAATATCAGCTTTGGCTTAAAAAAAATCTTTATGTTGCCAATCCCGACCCACCCAACATTTAAAAACAATGAGGGTTGGCATTCTTTAACTCAATACCTGCAGTGGACCAAATATTTACATGTTCATAATGAAAGGTCTAAGAATAATATTAACATTGTAGTAATAGTAGTTTCTTTACAAATAAGAAATAAGAAACGGATGTTTTATTAGAAAAAGTTTACCTGTACATGACCACTAGAGAGTTTCATAAAAATTTTAGCCAACTTGTCAAAGAAGTGTAGGGTAATTTTGAATTACCACTTCATTCTCATTATTTTATCACATTAAATGTTTATAGTGAATAGGAATATACTATACAGCTAAGCAATCAAGTGGAAACTAATCCAATTATCCATTGTTGTAAGACTTGACAAAACTTTCTAATGGAGATGTACAGCTTTCGAATGTCTTATACCCTATTCAGACTACCATTGCAAATATCGCATCGCGATCGGTTGTGATGTAATCGGTGGTAATCCAATTCCCGATCACAACCAGTCGCAAATTTCAAACGCATTCATACACACATTTTACTTTGTATCAGTTCCCCACAGAATGTGTTGTCGTGATTCATTCGGCGATAGAGGGTGTCCAAACCTCAGCCAATCGAGCCAATCAGTGCCTGTGGAATTCGTTGCGATCAGATTCTGTGGTAATCGGGAGTAATAAAGATTGTGACAACCGATCGCAACCAGTAACAAATTGCGATATCGATTACAATCGATTACTATTGGTGAGCATTCACACGATTTTACTTTGTGATTGTGTGCGATTGGTTGTCACAATTGCTACAACCGATCACAATGCGATGCTAGTCTGAATGGGGTATTAGCAAAGAATATAAATAGCACAAGAATGAGCACCCGCGACGGTTCGCGTGTTTTAGAATGGAACGCTCAAAATGGCGCGGGGGCGGGCTGCCCGTTGCGTAGTAATTGGAATACTCTCTGGTAACGGTCGAATGTCGCGCTGTGCGGGTGGTCTGTGCGAACCGTAGAATACGCGCTTGAAAAAGTGCGCCTCCTTGGGTCCGATTGAAAATTGGAACCCGGATGGAGTTCCGCGCATAATCGAATGTGGTCGATCTTTCCCTTTGTATTATCTTTGGTATAAGTTATGAAGGGATGTAATAAAGGTTCATTTGTTGACAAGCTTTAGGCAGTGTCCGTCATTTCTCACTGACATTGGTCATAGTTATAGTCATGTGATGTTGCTTCTCACATTATTACTCTTTCATTCATTCATTTGTTGACAAGCTTAAGGCAGTGTCCGTCATACTGACATTGGTCATAGTTATAGTCATGTGATGTTGCTTCTCACATTATTACTATTTCAAGTTTGTTTTTATTCCTTCGCAACTAAGATATTCTCTAATAAAATATTTTTTTAGAAAAACATGAGTTTATTCAATTAAAAAATGGGAGTGTTGGTTTTAAAGGGGCATGTATATAATGATAGACAGGATATGTCTAAAACAAGGTGTAATGAACAAAACTGTTTTATTTAATTAGCTTGTGGTTTATCTGTTACTTCACTCCATATGTGAAATACTGTACAACCGTTAATCCTACATACAGTATGCTTTAATACAAGAACTCTGGCTTAATTAACTTTACATTTTAGATTTAAATTCTACCCATGGCTCTGTGTACTACTCAAATTTGGTGCTCATCTAAATTAAGATTCTATGACGTTTTACTCTCCCAATAAATGTCATTTTGTCCATTACTCGCAAAATTATATCTCAAAAACCATAATATACACATTTTAAAATAGTTTATATTATTTTAAAATGTCCTTCACTTTGTCTTAATTTAATTATCAGGGGTTTTTTTACTTTACAAAACAAGTCGTAATAATAAAAAATATAGTGGCGCTGTAGCTTGGTGGTTAACAGGGGTGGATCCAGGACTTTTTTTGGGGGGGGGGGAGGGTGGGTG
>JAOTQE010072701.1:0-29304 GCA_025631205.1 Nesometra sesokonis
TTACTTATATTTTAAGCTTCATGCTTACAGTTACGTGCTGCTATCTCAGAAACGACTTAAGTTCAGGATTCGAAATTGTCACACACTGTTCAGCAAGATAAGTTATTTTCCCAAATGCAAAAGTCTCAAAATCGAAAAAATCAAGTTATGTTGTTTTGCCACGGAACGACCGAGTGTTTGATTGGTTGGCCCGTAGTCCCGTTGTAAGCCTATTGATTCAACTCCGTAACCAATTAGAAAATGCAAATGCACACGCCATTGTTGATCACATCCCATGTTTACAACCATTTTGGCGTAGTCATTTTACAAGTCAATTATTCTCCAATCATATTTAGGCCTGTTTGATGTCAATTGGTGGTTAATAGCACTATGCAATGATCTGTTAAAAAACTAAATGTCAACTTTTTTTCAGGACACAATTATCAGATTAGGTTACAATATTTACCCAACAGAAGTCGAGGAAGTGCTAATGACACATCCAGCTGTTTCAAATGCTCAGGTTTTTATTATCTCTTAAATAGAGTAACCAGTTAGAATGATGAACAACAAGTCGATCCGACAATAAAACGCGGAAAACTGCGCACAATATAAATAAAAGAAAGTTAATCCTTAGTTACTATGTAATGCGTTCAAGCATTAGACTATTATTAACCTGTGATTCATGTTCTTGTTGTTGCTGTTGGGTTGTTGTTAGATCTGTATGGTACGGACCTTAGCATACGATGGCCGACAAGGGTCACACTGCAAACAAAAAAGAAACGCTGGAAACAAAAAGAAAAGCTGGAAACAAAAAAGAAACGATGAAAACAAAAAAGAAACGCTGCAAACAAAAAATAAACGCTGCAAACAAATAAAAACACCTGCAAATAAAAAAAAGAACATCGTTGCAAACAAAAAAGGAAAACACAAAATATAAAGCGAAAACATATGCAAACAAAAATAAAAACACTTGCAAGTAAATAACGAAAGCCCCGGGGGCGCTTTCCATCTTCAGTATCTGCATGGTAAATACTTACAAAGCTACGGAGTGTATCGTTAACCTCTTTCGTATCGTTAACAAAGCGTTCAATTTAACCCACGGAAACTTTATAGAAAGTCGCATTTAATCCCGGAAAACTTACCTAGCTAGGGCTGTAGCCAGAGTTGAAAAACAGACGAGGCGAAGTTGGTGGCGGGCCGAGGGAGAAGATTGGAAGTGAGGGGCGGGCGTTTGACTGAAAATTTCAGACGAGGCTACCGCCTCGTCTGCCTCATACTGGCTACGTTCCTGAGTTACATTCCAGATTTGCTAAAAATGTTACACTTAACCTAGAGGCTAATTATAACTTCTGCAAAAATCTCGGTGGGGTATAGAGCAGGGGGAGATCCATTACATTTTCGCTATAACTGAATCATGGATAACTGATGTTTATCGCTCCAATCGTACTATAGCTGATATTAAGAATACCCTTCTAGATTTCGAACTTCTTCATCGTTGCAGGTGGTGGAGTTTGTTTTAACTTGCGCAAAGGATTTTCAGTCTCTACTAATGATAGTTCTATATTTAAATCTTTTGAGCATTATGGGTGTTACCGTTACTGCAAAGCCATCATCTTTTTTTTCAAATTTTTCAATGCTTTTGGAGCTTGTCAATAATATCCCTGGTTGTGTTTTACTCGCTGGAGATTTTAACCTACATATGGATGATGTAAATGACAGTGACACTATTACTATTATCCATCAGTGAATTCACTCGGTTTGTTACTTCTCCAACTCATACGAGCATGGTCATATGCTTGATTTGTTAATTGGCAGAGATACGGGCGATGATCTGATATCTGACATCACCATCTATTATAACCAACCTTCAGACCATTACCATACTGTATGCCGATTAAGTATTTCACGCCAAGAATACCTCAGGCGTCAATTCAGTTATCGCAAACTATGTCTAATTAACATCAGTTCCTTTAAGAGCGACATTTAAAATTCACAGCTGATTATGACACCTGGTAATGATATTGATACATTTGTAGCCCAATATAACACCGTCCTCTCTCAACTCATTTACTTACATGCTCCAGTTTCTACCAGGCCTATAACACTGAGGCCTCATGCTCCCTGGTACAATGGTGATTTACGTCACCAAAAGCAAGTGAAACGTCGGTGTGAAATGAAGTGGGTTAAATCTGGACTTGAGGATCATAAACAATGCATTATGTTGAATGTAACAAATACAGGCACTTACTGGAAAAGGTGAAAACTGATTACAATAGATGCCAAGTGTTGTAATGTTTGTTTAATCTGATTGATAATCTTACCTCTGCTCGTCAAGAGAAGATCCTTCCGTCACATGAGTCTTCAGAGAGTCTTGCCTGTAAATTTTCTGAATTCTTCCATGACAAGATACAGAGAGTTAAGATTGAGCTTGACAATGACCCTAATTGTGTCGGCAGCACCAATGAGGAATCTGAAAAGAGTTGATGCGCCATCCTTTAAAGCATTCGTCAATGTGTCTCAAGATATTTTACAGACGATAATCATGAGCTCTAAGTCATCATACTGTCCTTTAGATCCTATTCCAACCTGGCTCCTGAAGCACTGTATTGTTGTGATTCTTTCTACCATTGGTGATATTGTCAACAAGTCACTAGCATGTGGAGCTGTTCCTGATATCTTCAAGGCAGCACGTTTGACTCCTCTGATCAAGAAGCCATCACTTGATCCAGAAATACTGAAGAATTATCGGCCAATTTTGAATTTGTCATTCTTTTCGAAAATAGTTGAAAGATGCGTTGCCAGTCAGTTGATGAACCATCTTGAGTCAAACGGTCTGCATGGTATAAGACAATCAGCTTATCGGAAACATCACTCAACGGAAACTGCTCTGATCCGTGCCACTAATGATTTACTTTGTACTGTTGATGAGCATAGTGAAGCAGTACTTATTCTCCTTGATCTAACAGCAGCGTTTGACACAATTCATCATAAGATACTGTTGCATCGACTATCTAATCGTTATGGGGTTAAAGGAGTTGTCTTAAGATGGTTTCAATCATACATGTGTAACCGCACTCAATCAGTTGTGATTGGTGATTTCATATCGAAAGCCCGGCTGCTATGGTGTTCCTCAGGGGTCCGTACTGGATCCTCTGTGTTTTGCTCTTTATACAGCACCATTAGAAGACATCGTTTCTCGCTACGATGGTATTGAGATGATGATATATGCTGATGATACTCAGTTGTATCTAATGTTTGAGCCATCAAAGCCAGGTAGTGACGTAACAATACTTGAGACTTGTATTCAAGAAGTCAAGAAATGGATGATAGTAAACAAACTGAAATTAAATAGCAGTAAAACTGAGATTCTTCACTTCACTTTCAAGTTTTTGCGGAACATCAACTACATAGACTCAATTCAAGTTCGATCACAATTCGTTTCATCGGTTCCGGCAGCACGAAACGTGGGTGTCATTTTGGACAATAAATTGAATCTGTCAGGGCATGTTAACAACATTTGCAAGGCTGCAAACTTAGCACTCAGGAAAATTGGTCAAGTTCGCAAGTACCTTGACAAGGTTTCTACTCAAAGGCTTATACACGCTTTTGTCAGCTCGCGTCTTTACTGTTGCAACAGCCTCTCTGACTATGAGATTTCCAAGTTGCACCTAGTACAGAACTCTGCCGCAAGAATGGTAACTTTACCAAAAAATCGTCATAGCATTACTGAACTAGAAAGAGGGGGGCCCGATATCAAGTTGGACAAGCCCAAGTATTGGTTTTAACAGGAAAATGATAACAATAGGCGTGGGTCCAGGGCCCGCATAGGGCCAAAAAAAACTTACTATGCTCTCTGGTGCACTTTTAGCGTCCCAAAAATTGGGCAAAAATATATACATTTTGGGGTTTCAGGGGGGAGGGGCGGGTCCGTTCCCAAGCCCCTCGCCCTGGATCTGCGCCTAAGGTTAGTTTCCCCCACGAACAAAAACAAACTATTTCTAAGTGAGTGACAGGGGGAACGTTTAGTTTACACAATTTATATCGTCGATCACAACGGTCGAAGCCTAGGCATAATTCTAGACAAAAAGTGAAAAAGAAGGGAGCAGATTGAGTTATAGAATAAATTGTGGTTTTCTGGAGGAAAGAAAAATCCCCTCACGGTGCCACCACTGCTCTCTGTTAGTCTGTGGATACGTTGTTGATTACGGTATAAGTATTGTGTACTGATCTGTTCCTAGCTACATCATTCATATTACACGGCATAGACACACGCTACACATCCGTGGCTTCGTAATAAAGTGTTTACCGGTAACTGTTAGTGTTACCATGCAGATATTGAAGATGGAAAGCGCCCTCGGGGCTTTCGTTATTTATTTGCAAGTGTTTTCTTTTTTGTTTGCGTGTGTTCTGGCTTTCTTTTTTGTGTTTTCCTTTTTTGTTTGCAGCGTTTCCTTTTTTCTAAGTGTTTTCTTTTTTATTTGCAAGTGTTTTCCTTTTTTTGCAAGTGTTTTCCATTTTTGTTTGCACGTGTTTTGATTTTATGTTTGCAAGTGTTTTCCTTTTTGTTTGCAAGTGTTTTCCTTTTTGTTTGCATGTGTTTTGGTTTTCGTTTGCAATGTTTCCCTTGTGGGCCATCGTATTAGCACGTACGCCACATGTTCTTATGGTTGTTGTAGTTGGGTTGGTTTTTTAGACCCCCAAAAAACGCGTTGTTTCAAGTAGAAATAAGTGTAAAATACGATGAATATCATCCAATGTTTGAGTGGCCCGATCTGTTAAGACATTGTTTAACATGGCCGTTCTTCAAAAGCGAAGCTCATGGGTTCGATTCATACCACGGTAATTTATCATAAAATTCTCCGTTTTACCATCGCGATATACCAAAACATATCTACAATCCAGGTTCTTTCAGATTTTAAATTCAAAATTGTGGGTTATAACAGACAAAAGTAAAAAAAAAACTTCCTTAGATATATGATACGCCTAATTTATTAAACCCACAGGATTATCACACGTAGACCGTATTCCATTAACAAAATATAACTTGACTTGTATGCTCCAATTGTTATCAGATCCATAACACTGAGGCCTCATGCTCCTTGGTACAATGATGATTTAAGTCACCAAAAGCAAGTGAAACGTCAGTGTGAAATAAAGTGGGTTATAAGAGCGACATTGACAATTCACAGCTGATTATTACACCTGATAATGATATTGATACATTTGGAGCCCAATATAACACCGTCCTCTCTCAACTCATTGACTTGCATGCTCCCATTGTTATCAGGTTCATAACACTGAGGCCTCATGCTCCTTGGTACAATGATGATTTACGTCACCAAAAGCAAGTGAAACGTCAGTGTGAAAGAAAGTGGGTTAAATCTGGACTTGAGGTTCATAAACAAATGTGTTATGTTGAATGTAACAAATACAGACACTTACTGGAAAGGGTGAAAACTGATTACCATAGATGCCAAGTGTTGAAATGTGAACAGGAAAAGTTGTTTAATCTGATTGATAATCTTACCTCTGCTCGTCCAAAAAGATCCTTCCGTCACATGAGTCTTCAGAGAGTCTTGCCTGTAAATTTTCTGAATTCTTCCATGAAAAGATACAGAGAGTTAGGATTGAGCTTGACAATGACCCCAATTGTGTCGACAGCACCAATGAGGAATTTGAAAAGGCTGATGTGCCATCATTTGAAGCATTCGGCAATGTGTCTCAAGATGTTTTACAGAAGATAATCATGATATCTAAATCATCATACTCTCCTTTAGATCATATTCCAACCTGGCTCCTGAAGGACTGTTGTTGTTATTCTTCCTACCATTGGTGAAATTGTCAATAAGTCACTAGCATGTGGAGCTGTTCCTGATATCTTCAAGGCAGCACGTTTGACTCCTCTGATAAGGCAGCCATCACTTGATACAGATTTACTGAAGAATTATCAGCCAATTTCGAATTAGTCATTCATTTTGAAAATAGTTGAAAGATGCGTTGCCAGTCAGTTGATGGACCATCTTGAGTCAAATGGTCTGCATGGTATAAGACAATCAGCTTATCGGAAACATCACTCCACGGAAACTGCTCTGATCCGTGTCACTAATGATTTACTTCATGTTGTTGATCAGCATAGTGAAGCAGTACTTATTTTCCTTGATCTAACAGCAGCGTTTGACACAATTGATCATACGATACTGTTGCATCGACTATCTAATCGTTATGGGGTTAAAGGAATTGTCTTAAGATGGTTTCAATCATAAATGTGTAACCGCACTCATCAGTTGTGATTGGTGATTCCATATCGAAAGCACGGCTGCTACATGAGTGTGTTCCTCAGGGGTCCGTACTGGGTCCTCTGTGTTTTGCTCTTTATACAGCACAATTAGAAGACATCGTTTCTCGCTACGATGGTATTGAGATGAGATGATGATATATGCTGATGATACTCAGTTGTTTGATCCATCAAAGCCAGGTAGTGACGTAACAATACTTGAGGCTTGTATTCAAGAAGTCAAGAAATGGATGATAGTAAACAAACTGAATTTAAATAGCAGTAAAACTGAGATTCTTCACTTCACTTCCAAGTTTTTGCGGAACATCAACTACATAGACTCAATTCAAGTTTGATCACAATTCGTTTTATCGGTTCCGGCTGCACGCAACCTGGGTATCATTTTGGACAATAAATTGAATATGTCAGGGCATGTTAACAACATTTGCAAGGCCGCAAACTTAGCACTCAGGAAAATTGGTCAAGTTCGCAAGTACCTTGACAAGGTTTCTACTCAACGGCTTATACACGCTTTTGTCAGCTCGCGTCTTTACTGTTGCAACAGTCTCTTGTGTATGGCCTCCCTGACTATGGGATTTCCAAGTTGCACCTAGTACAGAACTCTGCCGCAGGAATGGTAACTTTACCAAAAATTGTCATAGCATTTACTGAGCTAGAAAGAGGGGGCCCGATTTCAAGTTGGACAAGCCCAAGTATTGGTTTTAACAGGAAATGATAACAATAGGCGTGGGTCTAGGGCCCGCATAGGGTCCAGAAAAGTTTTCACTATGCTCTAAAAGTGCACTCTGGTGCACTTTTAGCGCCCCAAAATTGTGCAAAAAATATATATCTTTTGATTTCAAAGGGGGAGGGGTCCGTTTTTCCCCCGCCCTTGATCCGCGCCTGTATAGGCCCTATGGTATATAACTAAGGTTAGTTTTCCCCCACCAACAACAAAAAAACTATCTCTAAGTGAGTGACAGGGGGAAGGTTTAATTTACACAATTTATATAGTCGATCACAACGGTCAAAGCCTAGGCCTAAGTCTAGACAAAAAGTGAAAAAGAAGGGAGGGGGTTGAGTTATAGAATAAATATTCTGTTCCTAGTTGTTTACGGTATAGACTAAGTATTGTGTACTCATCTGTTCCTAGCTACATCATTCATATTACACGGCATAGACACACGCTACACATCCGTGGCTTCGTGATAAAGTATTTACCGGTAACCGTATTTACCATGCAGATATTGAAGATGGATAGCGCCCTCGGGGCTTTCGTTATTTATTTGCAAGTGTTTTCTATTCTGTTTACATGTGTTCTGGCTTTGTTTTTTGTGTTTTCCTTTTTTGTTTTCAGTGGTTCCTTTTTTCGAAGTGTTTTCTTTTTTATTTGCAAGTGTTTTTCTTTTTTGCAAGTGTTTTCCATTTTTGTTTGCACGTGTTTTCATTTTATGTTTGCAAGTGTTTTCCTTTTTGTTTGCAAGTGTTTTCCTTTTTGTTTGCATGTTTTGGTTTTTGTTTGCAATGTAACCCTTGTGGACCATCGTATTAGTACGCCACATATGATCTTGTGGTTGTTGTAGTTGGGTTGTTTTTTTAGACCCCCTAAAATCACGTTGTTTCAAGTAGTGCAAAATACGGTGAATGTCATCCAATATTGAGTGGCCCGATCTGTTAAGACATTGTTTAACATGGCCGTTCTTCAAATGCGAAGCTCATGGGTTTGAGTCATACCACGGTAATTTGGTTATTTCATTTTTTTAACATTTATTTTTTGTCCAATGGACAATTTATTTTTGTTTAAATTATCTTTTTTTATCTTCTAAACGTTTTTACTGTAAAACCATGCGACCTTGATCTGACAGTCGATCTACGCTGTATTTCGCATCGAGTTTAGCTCTGAAACCGGTATGTCTTACCATTATACAGTCATATCTCAGCTTGTTCCCGGTATATAAAAGTAAATTATATACTAAATGCTGTTATGTATATTAGAAATTCATTCCTGAAAAAAATCTGTCATTTTCCACATTTTTAACCTCACTACGGCTCCCATTGCAAGCGTAGATAGTTGTTTTTGGCACAAATTTAGGCACGCTAGACTGATTACAAGACAATAGCGGCTCTTAGCCAATCGAAAGCCTCTTTGTTCCCCTTGTATTTAAAAAGAGGAGGATCTAAGCTTTCTTTTCATATAAAACTTATTCTTATTAGTTAAAAAACCTTTGTAAAATTACTCATTTCCATATTTGAGATGTCTTCTTCATTAAATACGTAATCAAAACTTATTGTTTTTTTAGATCAGTACTTTAATTATTAAAACATGGGTAGTGTGGTAGAATTAGTTATTTTGAAAGTAAAAGTACTAGCATAAATGAATCAAATGGATTCAGTCGTGGGATGTGCACGCGTTTCATTGTCAACTTATGTATTTAATGTACTTTCAGCTGTAAGTGATATTGAGTATATCCAGGGGCGGATCCAGGATCTGCCGAAAGGGATGCGCACTTTTGCAATTCCCAGTGGGCGTGGTCCTTACGATTTTCCTGACGAGCAAAAAAAAAAGGTCATTTCCACGTTTATGGGTCCCCTGGTACCTTATAATAGCCGTATTTTGGGTTTTATTGTAAATTTATGTCCCGGTGCACCTAATATAAGGAGGGGGAGGGGGGCGCAACTACGTTTTGACGATAATAGGTTGCCGGTTGCCACCCCTCCTAAATCCGCCCCTGTATATCTGTTTTTACACAAAATGGGTATTTTAATTGAGTTCTAGTTGTAGTTATATAGCTGCATGTCAGTACATTTTAGATGGGAAATACGGTATTTCCTGTTTAAACGCTACCCTCTATAATAATGGAAGAGTGACTCCCTGTGGTGTAAGACCTATTAAACATACTTCTGTGTTGCAAAATGTAACTTTACCAATTCATGTAACAGGGACCTCTGTATCTTATTGTTTTGATTTTATCCTCAGTTGATAGCAATACCTGATTACAGAATCGGAGAGGATGCATGTGCTTGCGTTACGTAAGTATTCATAATTTTATGGTCCATTTTATATATTTATCACCACTACAGTTGTTTTAAATAAAATAAAACCTTCATACTAGATTCACAATTTTCAATATTATCACAAAAGTTAAAGAACTTATTTCAAATGAGTCTACTTAGTACGGTATACTGATAAACAATTTTCAAATGCAGTTTTCTCAAAACTTACGTTCTAAATGTTCGAAGTTGAGTTTTCATAACTTCGCAAGGAAATATCGTATGAAACAGACTTGTTTGGCATGTTGAAAATAAAAACGTCTAGTTTCATAATTAATAAATAAACCACTTACTCCTCCTTTGGCTTGGCTAGGCCTATACTCTTTATCTGGTGAGAAGATATGCAGGCATGTCCTTAGTATTGTATTCATGACATTGGACATTGACTGGTTGATCAGTCTGTTGGTATGTCGGCTCCTAACGTTTCATATGCTTTTTAGAGATCTAATAATCATATTGGTTTGAAACTAGCGGGCATTTTTGTTGTAATGTGCTGTTCATCTCATATGGTTAATTTGTTTGTCTGTTGGCCTGCCAACAAGTTAATTTGTGGAAAGACACATCTAAGATAAGATAGGCCTATACTTTATTGAATAAAAAACTTGCTTTAGGTCAGTATCATAGATACAGTACATACACGACGGTGGTAATTAAGATACACTTGTACTAAAAATAAAAATACTAAACATTATTTGAAACGAAAATACTATTTGGTACAAAAGAGCTACGATAACGTGAGGTTCTGATACGAGGAGCTATTAAAAGTCTGCCCAACGGAAATTAACATAACAGTGGTGTAGAGGATGAGAATTGGTACGTTCCCAAATGGTCATGTAAAGAAACGAGCTCTTGGGTCCAGATTCATTCATAGAAGTACTGATGAAGAAAGTGTACCATATGATGATAGTAGAATAGTTCCGGGACCCAAATTAACTTCAACCTGAGTTAATTCATAACCCATGTTGGGTCAAAGAACCATTTAAAATTCTAGGCATAAAGATTATTTTAGTTATGACAACAAACATGTAAAGAATTGAACTGGAATAGTAAGTCGGTAAGCTTTGGAAAGTTGTTTGGTATATGGAAGTAGAAATCTTTCATTCATGGGAAAATTCCAGAATTAATATTTTAAAAAGTCAACACTCTTAGTTTTTCTATGAGGTTTTTAATGTATCGTACTTGACTTTAACTTGCATGTCATGTCAAGCATATCCTGGACAAGAAATCTTCTTAATAAAGAATTTGCCAGGTGAAAAATAATTCATTTGTACTACATAAATAAAATAGCTCAAGGAAATATAGTTTATACTATGTCGAATGCAAACTTGTTAAATAATACAACGAAGGAAAACGTTTCAAAATTCCAACTGAATGCAATTAAAGCAACAGTTGAATACAATAGTTAATTATATTAACAGACAAGTCGTTAGATATTGGTATTGTTGAGAAACGCCTCTGGGGAAATAGGTCTATCAATGTTTTTTTGGGAAAATAATTACAAGTTTATTAAGGAAACATTCTATATAAACTCAATAAGATATTGTTCTTTCTATAAAATAGTCTTAATCAATGAGATCTTTACAATTTTAATTTTTACTATTTACAAACAAACACTCTTATTAGATTGTGAAAAACCAGTATGTAGAAAGATATGGAAATATTTTAAGATGAAATTAAAAAGCTCTATAAATACTGATTTTTTTTTAACAGAAAAATGATTAAAGAAATGGAAAAAAGTTATCAGTGTACTGAAATATTTTTATGGGAATTTACATATTATAAATATAGTAAACGTAAATATACTGATATAAATATACTAATTGAATTGAATCTGTAATACTATTCTATTTTTGTCATTCCTACTGTGACGTTTTGCCGATCATTACCTCTTGTTTAATTAAATTATAAGTGCTAAATAAAACGTGATATGTTAATGTAAAAAAGCTAAACATTGTTGAATAATGTTGAGATACCCACACGAAATAGAAAAAAACTTCGATCTGAGTGATATGAAAGTATGGTTTGAAAATTGTTAATATCTAATGTCTATTTGTAAGATGATAATATGTGCTGTAAAAGCTTTAAACATAAGAAATTAAAAACAACATTAAATTTGTTAGTATACTAGTATGTTTAATTTTATATATTATTATTTATGATATATAAAATTATTTTTATAATAATAATATATATTATATTTTATAATATTGAACGACAATTACCCTGGGGAAAAGGTCCCCGACGTGGGGGGGGGGGTTGAATCCCCCTAGCGCCGCCACTGCCTACTACTACTCTAGTAGGCTGCATGATTAACAATTTTACTCTACCTACACACTATAATTTTAATTGGAAGGGTCTAGGATAAGCATATTTTTTTTTTGATTGAAGCAAATTTATTGGAATGTCATCTGCTAAAAACAGGGCGTTTTTAAAATTTGATCTTTTACATTTGTCACATCGCATGTAAAGGATGAAACAAAAGACGAATTAATATTTGTGTGAAAATGAATATCATTATTATTATTATCAACATTAACACGTGAATTTTCAGAAAACAAAACATTCATGGATTTTGTGGTTGGAATGAAATTATGTTTTCATTATTTAATTATTTATGACGGCCAACAGTAAGGAGGTTATTCTAAATGTTCACAGAGAAGCCTAAAGAGTATTTGTAGTTGTTATAGTGCATACCATCAGTATATACTATAATTTAAAAATACAAAACAACATTGGTGAAACAACCTACCTTGTTTCACCAATCCTCCAATATATCACTACCCATTTGTATTTGAAATTAAAAATACAATTTAATTTAAAAAAAATGTGATTTGAAAAAAATAATACCTTTAGGGCCTATACAATTAAATAGCCTACTCTTCATGTTTCTTTGTGAATAGATAGAATAGCCTCCTGACTCTGTAAACTATAGCATAATAAGTGTCTTTTTGCAACGTTGTCTATGTTTAAGTTGCGTGAAGTTGATTCAATTGAACTTTACGCAAGCGCAACTAAAACGAGCGCAAAAGTTGATTTGCGTCGAAAATACTTTTCGTTGTCAACTTTACGTTGTCAGTTCCCACTATAAAAAAGCTAAGAAAAATGAACGTAAATTCTAAAATTGTGTTATGGATTCTAAATTTTCTAAGGGACAGACCACAATTTGTTAAAATGAATGACAATAAGTTAAATATACGATTGATTAATACTGGAGCACCACAGGGATGCGTCTTGTTACCTGTATTGTTTTCGAGATACACAAGTGACTGTAAGAGCAATAACAAATACTGTTCAGTTATTAAATACGCTGACGATACTGTGATAACAGGAAACCTTAAAGATGATCAGGTGGCCTACTTAGAAGAAATAAATAAATTTGTTAATTGGTGTGACGAAAATTATCTTAAATTAAACATTAAAAAAAAACAAAGAAATGATAATAGATTGTCGAAAGTAATGCACTGCCTCTCCACCACTCAGTATTCATGGTGAATTTGTTGAGCAAGTGGAAGAGGATAAATAGGTACAATTATAGACAACAAGCTGAATTGGAGTAAACATACTAAAATAACTCAAGGTAAAGCAAATCAATGGTTGTATTTTTAAGGAAACTTAATCAATTTAATATAGACACAACTATTCTTCAATTATTTTACCAGTCCGTTGTCCAAAGTATCTTAACTTTTAACTTAATTTGTTTCTGTGGCAATGTGTCTAAACTAAATAGAAGCAAATTGAGTAAAGTAATTAAAGCAGCCCAAAGGACTAGGAAATGGCACAGAGTTGAAAACAATAGAAGAACTATATGAGAAAGGTATAGGGTCTAAACTAAGTGCAATAATGAAAGATAACACATCCTCTATACAATGATTATACGTTCAACCGTTCAGGTATGAGGCTCTGTGTACCGAAAGTTCGCCTATCTAGATACCGCAACTCATTTATACCTGAATCCATTTTTTTATTATAATAAGTATGCAGTTCGCAAGTAATTTTAACTCGTATTTTATCACTTATGTAATGTTAACCTATTACAATTTGAAACACCAGTTTTATATCCATGTTGTATTGTCAATTTTTATAATTAGTACGAGTACTCTTTTAACGTTAACCAACTTTAGGATTTTTATGCAACAAAACATAGCATCTATGATTCTTGGTACCTCTGATTATTTTGAAGTATACGTAAAAACTATTTCTTTTATAGACTAAATGTCGGTCATACCGTGAGTGAAGATGACCTGAAAAGATTTTGTATAGGAAAGGTAGGTCCACAAAATGTATTTTTTAAGGACCAGAAACTTATAAATTATGGAGGAAATTAAAATAAAATAATAAGACATTTCACTATTGCAACTGTACACGTGCGTTACCTCTCACTAACGCAAGACTCGCGGTTGGAAGATGTTGTTTTCGCGTTGGTTAGGTATATGCGCAGATTATACGAGGAAAGAGCACACTGAGCTTAAATTAGCACAACTTGTAAAGATGTCTTCTCAAACGTGTTATTGGAACATAAATTGTATATTACGACGATGATGACTTAATGATATATTTTCTAACTTTTATTTCAGATATCACGATGGATTCAACCTTCGTATTTTCAGATTTTTGACACGTTTCCATTTGCTGCTTCAGGAAAGGTAGGCTTTACTAAATGTTATATAAGTAATGTGGCAATGGGTAAATATATAAATCAATAATTAATGGTATCACTACGTTAACCTGAACATTATTATTGCCCTCTCTATTTACAGCTCTCTCTATAGATATGCAAATCTGCAAAAATTTGATAGATTGAGCATTTTCCTGATTTATCCGACGCTTGGTAGCATGTGCATTGACTTGTAGAAACTTACATTAATCTTCTATTTACTAGAGAATTTTACTAGAGAACAGTACAGCATTCATCAATCCATCTGTCCTCTTAATTTGCGTTATGTAAAATAACACCGGTTTCATTCACTTTATCGGTTAAAATCTGATGCTAGACACTGACAGTGGAGGATCCAGTTGTTTCACGTGGATCTATGGTAGACCTACAACGTGGTTTTATGGTAGGCCTATTCCCAATTTATTTTTATGGACATCTCTAAAATTGCCGCTCGACTAAGAGGCTGCGTCAAAACATATAAAATGCGAAGAGAGACTTTCTTTCTGCTATCAAATCCGATTCGAGTAGTCCTATGTGTTGCCTGGTTAGCGGGAGAAAATTTGGCCGTTAAGTTTCTGGGAACATGTCCCCCTCCCGCAAGAGGAATCGTGAATCCTCACCTGGTTATCATGCCTATATCACAACCAGAAGAACCTCATTGAAAACATTGAACCACATGGGTTTTGCTTATCATGTTAAAAGTACTTCATCAATCCACTGCCCTGTTTAAAGCAGAAGGTGTGAAATTTTATAGGCCTATTTATAATAAAATTTGATTTTTCAAGAGCAAATTGAAGACGTTGAAAATAATATACTTTTTAATTATACTCTTAACAATGTTGACATTTCTTTAAATTTCTACTGTAGGTGGATCGTACTAAACTCAAAATGATGTCAGTGAGTCGTATCGCACTACCGGAAAAACCTTATGTTAATAACTGATCGAAATTCAGGATTATTTAAAATCCTTGGGACCAATGACAATGCGTTGCCTGGTAATATAAAAATTATAAAGGGGAAGGTTGGTAGTACTGTTAAAAAAAACTGTTTTGAATACATTTATTTAAAACAAACATGTTTATTATACTTGCTACACGCTTAGTATGGTACTTGCTACACACCTGAAGTCGTTAACAATTATTTTTCATTGAATAAATCACATAAATAGGAATCTATGTAAAGTATATGTTAACCAATAGTTATATATAATATCCATCAACGAACTTGATCTGGTTATAGCCTCGAGTGACCCGGTTAGGGTTTAGGCATGGTAAACAGATGTAAGCCTAATTGGGTTCGCATCCTGGTTGGAGCGGATTTGTTTCACTTTCAGATTCGCTCACTGATTACTTCATTGGTATTATAATGTGATAGCTTAAACATCTTAATTTGAGTATACTATTATTTTATTAAGTATATAGTGATATTTGGGCGCTAACTGGACAATGTGTAATGTGGTATATATATTATTTGTGAATATTAGCACCAATTAAATTAAAATTAGTCAAAAATCGATTTAATATTATACTATTAATAAGCATTTCCTAATATTTTAACATCATTC
This sequence comes from Nesometra sesokonis, assembly GCA_025631205.1. Lineage (NCBI taxonomy): Eukaryota > Metazoa > Echinodermata > Crinoidea > Comatulida > Antedonidae > Nesometra > Nesometra sesokonis. Next base: position 15,523 of record JAOTQE010072701.1, read on the forward strand.
AATGGTTTAGGTATTGATGCGCTTTTGTGCCGCCTTAATTTGTTCTATTAAAATTCAAACAGGAATGGAAAGAATTAAAGTAGAGAAAATATTCCTTTCATTACTGTGGCTGTTTGAAATGTAGCAGCGGCATCAGGTACTTCCGGTCAGCGAGGAAAACATTCCGTGAAATAGGGGAAGGTTGGCAAAACAGACAGGTACCATACTGGTTAATAACAATTGGGTATTATTTTTACAAAACTGTCAACAACGTTTTAAATTGAATAGATTATCTTATCATTGATTGGCTCGCTGGACTCGTTACAACGCTTCAATGAACAGCCAGAATACTAAGAGCTTCTGTCTGTTTTCTATAAAAAACTTTTCAATATGGTCGTCGTTCGGCTGCTCGGTGAATCGTGTCACGTGATCAAAGGGCGTGATGTCGCAATTACCAAAACAAAAGCCTCGTTTGGGGCCTAGAAAATGACATCGCGATAGGGAAAAAAGTTACTATCATGAGTGAAAAAATTACTATCACATATGTGATAGGCACTTTTCCCTGGAAATTTGATGGTTGGAATTATCATCTGTTGTTTGACCAATCAGATGACTGGGATCTATGTATGAAGTATAATGATATGTATTATATACCTCACTCTAAGAATCTCGTAATCTGATTGGATAATGAGGTAGGCAATATTTCTAGCTTATAGTAGCCAAATCGCCCTAGGGCTTTATAGTAGCCCTGAATCGCCCGCTTTCAAAAGTCCTGTTTTACGTGCGATGGATGCATTGCACATGCGCGTAGACCTCGGCGGAAATCGATCACCTGCTCGAGTGATTTGTTTTGATTTTGCGCCCTGGAATTAGCCTAGCCTAGGCCCTAGGCCTAGAGCTACGAGTTCGAGGATAGCGGCGGAAAAATGTCAGGTTTCATCTTTTAAATGACCAACAACTTCAAGATTCTGCGGACGGTAAAAACACAAAAACATTTTGAAGTAGGCAGTTTTAGAATTGATTCGTTTTTAAAAGCGACCGGCACAGACAAGGGGTAGAGGCCTAGCCTGGTGTAGCGTAGGCCGATATAGGGGCTGTTGCTAGGCCTAGCCACCGCATAGGTTAGGCCTACGGAGGCTAGCCTGTAGCCAAAAGTTAGATAGGATCATAAACTTTGTTCGGATGGTTAGTCGACTGTTCGGTATATAAAAGGAATATTGACTGCTTTAAGATTGGGTTATAGTTGAAATTATAGGCCCACGGTGCTATGAAAACTGCCATAACCCTCGGCGCAAGCGCCTCGGGTTATATTAGTTTTTATAGCATCTGGGGCCTATAATTCAACTATAACCCATCTAGTAGTCAATATCCCTTTACTATTGAACCGCGCGCGATTGACATCCAACCCCAAGCCGTTATCGTCACCTGATTTTACCACGCGTCGATATTCGAGAAAACGGATGTGCGTACGCGGCAGGACGCCATTGTGTACTGCAAATGACCTATAGAACCACCCGTTAAAAACTCGGTGTTTTGCAAAATTCACAACGTCACTAAAGTAGGAATAATAGCCGTAATACATGAAAATACAAGAATTGCTGTTGATTTCGCGAAATGCAAGAGAAGGAAAAATAGTTTAGAAGATGTACCAAGCATATTGGACCTAGATTGTAGGCCTTAAGACTACTAGGCGGAGGCCTATGCCTGATAAATCTGAACTTGAAAGTAAACTATTTGAACAATAAAGATATTAAATGACTATTTTTGGAGGATATCCAAAAAATATTATACTCGCAGTGGCAAAATATTGAACACGTCTTCGACTTGTTCAAATTTGCCACAATTCGTACAGTGTTTCGGTATTACCAAAAATAGTCATTCAATATAAAAATTATTATGGCATTAATTTAATTTACAAATAAAGAAAACAGCAAGTAGTCGAAATGCATACTTTAGTATAGCTATCTCTGTCACTTTCACGGTATGATTAAGAGTTTAACACTATTTAGATGGAGATGTCACTATTTGGTACAATAGTGAATGGAAAATATAAGTACGGGCACTCTCTTCAGGTTTGTGTGCTGTGTTTATGCAATTTACTAAATCCAATATAAATTCATAATAACCAATACTAGTTTCATTTCATTCAATTTCATTTAGTTGTCTCTTATTGTAAAGATCACCAATACAGTGTAAAACAGTATAAAGAAAATAAACACTTGATACAAGACACCAGAAAACATTGAGCTAAATAGCTATTGAGTGAGGGGCCTTGTTGTTAATCACACTGTGTCTAATCAAATAATCAAAGAAAAGGGGATTTAGATACATGTACTGTTCAAACGAATATAAAACACAAACATGAGCCAATTTTTATAAACGTTTATTCAAGATTATAAACAGAGAAATACATATACAGAAGTAATTCGTGGAAAAGAACTGAAAAGGCATCACATAAATCACATTATGCACTAGGCTAGTAACTAGAATTTAGCTAGGCGATTAAACTGGTGGACACGCTCCGTAGAAATAGTGGTTCTCGGTTCAAATACATAACCACTGTCCATCTGTTCAAGCTGGAGGGTAAAAATCAAGTTTAAGGAAGGAGTTTAAGGAAGGTCTATCAGATGAAACGTTAAGCCGTTGTTTGGCCCCATTTGAAAATAGGCTACACATTTTGTACTTCTCAATCACCGCCAGAATTATCCCATTGGAAGCAAGTCTTCGGACTTATAATGATTTATTCTTGGTGGACAACACTGAAATGCAAATTAAGAGCGCCGCTTTTGGATAAGTGCTGAAACGAAGTCTGACGTTTAAAACGGCGTTTATTTAAGAAATTACAGCATATTCAGCTCTTGCGTTTATGTGCTTTATTTAAAGACGGTTTTATAAAATAACAGATTAAAAATGTTTACATAAGGAAAAACGTTTTAGATATTAAATCAAACTAATTATATCGCCAAAGCATATAATTAATGTGTCGGCTGATTTGCATTTTTAGTAGGAATCTGTTATTGTACGTGTATGTATTTAGCCAAACTAAAACTTTAGAAATATGACAATAAAAGAACGGCCCTGATGTTCGAAATTTTAGATTAGTCGGCCTTTGGCAACAAAATATTTTTAGGATTAATAAAGCATAGCTACGGTGGAAACTTACAATTACTACTTAAGAAAATGAGTCTAAAACATAATAAAATCATTTATAACAAAGTTATTATTCACAGTGTCGTATTTGCAAAAGTCGATATATCTTACAATGAACTGTAGTTATCGAAACGTGATGTCAAACACAAGTTTTTCAGACTTCTTTTAATGTTAAACCGTAAAATTGTCACTCTTTCGTTTTACACTAAAAAGCGAAAATTTATTCCTACTTAACCGATTTATAATAGCTCGAATAGGCGTAAATACACTACCAGAGCGCATCGTGAAATTGATGAAGGAAATTATCAACCCCGTTTGGATTTTAATAAGTAAAAAACCCTTATTTCCCCTGCATATTTTACGTTCTTGTGATGGGGTGTTTAATGTTATGGTTCTTCTTCTAACGTTGTAGTTCTTTTTGTAAGGGGAAGAGGTGGTTTTCCTTTTTTCCTCTGAAAGGTTACTAAATACACCAATCTTCATATTTCTATACTAATTGTATTTTTCCAACTAAAAGTATTGGAGCACCTTAAGCACCCCTCTAAATGCGCCACTGTTGTGTTGCACAATTTGAGGGTGGAATCCATTTATGCTCTGATATGATTATTACAAATATTTATCGGCCCACGTTGGATTGAACCACTCCAAACTACTGATATTTAACAATTTAAACTGTTATTTCGATTCAACATCGTTTACATCCACACCATACATCAGACTCCGTAAAACCAACGACTTATAATTTACAGTTGACATATCCTCAATAAAATATTGATATTACGGTAATGCTTTGACCGGAGTCATTCGACCATATAAATAGCAGTAGCCTAGTAACTACACTTACGAACACAAAATTTCGTATCGTCCTTATTCTTTTCAGGCGTAAATAAAATATTTTGTATTCTTATTTAACGGTATTAATTATTATACGTAATTACTTTATTTATTAATTATTATTATTATTATTATTATAAATTGTCTATGGTGAAATATCAAAATACATCTCGTGTGTAATTCTGAACTATTGAGTTTGTCGACGTTCCAATCAATTATTTTGTTCGTCCTCCAGAAGCGAAAATGCAAATTGTCAAAAAAGTGGGGATATAAAAATTAGAATGATAACATATGAAAGCTAAATATAATAACGTGTATCGATAATCAATGATAAGTACCAATAAAAGCATTGCTTCAAGTCGAGAAACTCGAAAGTCAAAACTACACACGTGTTGTATACGGCAAACTTTATATATTCGTTTTCATTACATGCTCAACGTTGTTTTTATGTAGGTTCAGTCGACTGAGTGATATTTCTTTCAGTTTGGTACGGTCCACCTAAAATGGAAATAAAAGTTAAAAATTTTTAAATTGCTTATTAATTTATAATATCTTAAAACGTAATAAAAGAATAGTTAATAAATAAGTTAGTTAATATCACCAGGGAACAATTACAATTTTCATTGGAGTCACTTAAAATATCTACGATATATGAACCAATTAATTATCAACATTCAAATTGAAATAAAATATCGTTATAAATACACTTGTAAATGCTTACTTCGCTGTTGAAACTGTATACAATATACTATTTTTAAATCTAGAAAATTGCGAATTACGCATCAGGCTACACAAAACGGCGACTTTTACGCCTCATGCTACTACGCTCTGCGACTATGGCCTCAGGCGTAGAAAGGTAAAATTTGCCTAGCAGGTGATGTTAATAATGCAAAACCAAGGACAATGAAGAATCGCTTAATTTGGTCCCTGATATTGCTTATATGGTATTGGATCAGTAGCAACACTCTAATCTTCAATCGCCTTGTATATTCAGGCGGTTGGAGAATAGGGATTCTACTATCCCGGTTTTGTTGGATAATTAATAAAAGTGATGGTGTGCAGTGCAAGAACAGTTGGTGACACTGACCAACTACTTCAGCTAGCCTAGGCCTAGATCACTGCTTCTTTTCTCTATGCTACGTTTTACACTTAAAAAATGATACTGTCAGTATGATGCTCGAACGCATGCACAAAGTAACTAAGAATTAACTTATTTTACACATACTGTGCGCAGCTTTTCGCGTCTTATTGTCGGATCAACTTGTGTTAAGGGCTGTGCTTGGGCAACAAAGTTTTTTTAGGCCCAGTAATTATTGTTTAACCTATGAATACTAACCATTATATTAAGATTTAAGGAATGATGTATTGTTTTTGGTACAATTAACATATAAAAAGCTGGCCTGATTTATTTTCTTAATAGTCGTTTTATGTAAACTGTACCTTTTGTGTAGCTGCTATTGGAAAACAATCGAATACCAGAATATGTGTGGGCAGTAACAAGTCTGCGAGCTGAAATGATAACACATACTTATCAATACAATTAATAGTAATAATGTTAACGCTTTGAGCAGGCTTGTAGTAGATATAATAATAGTGAGCGTCTTACTTTTAGATACGCCCGATGATTTGATTTCATTTATTCGGTGTTATGAGACATCAAGGATAACCCATGGAATTCCGAGGACTTATTTCCGGCGGGGTCCTTCTGATGGTGATAGGGTAATAGGGCCTACACCGTGAGAAAATAGCATACTATTTTTCGAAGCGTGCACTGCGTTTTTAAAGTGAACATGAGCCATGTTCTACACGTGTCCAACAGCTCAACGTTTCATCCGGAAGACGGTGCCCTATTAACTTGTATTCGGACCCTCCAGCCGAAACACAATGAGAGTGACGTGGTGTTCAATAGAACCGGGGACCAGTGAGTCTCAGTGAGTCGGTTCAGCGCACATCACAGTGATTGCCACCAATTGCTAAACCAACTGAGCTAAATGCTCTGTGACACTGTGAATGGTCTCTTACGTTTGAAATGCTATTTTCTAACTTTGAATATAGTCCAATTGGTTGGATTGGCGATGTCTTGGTGGTTAACAAAATGCCTGCCTTCAAATCCCCAAGGTCCTGTGTACATACCTGGCCACGCACCAGGCTATTTCATATGACCTAACAAACAGCGCCACTCCCAAAACCTTGATTTAGAAAGCCTGACGTACCGTAGTTCTCAAGTAAACTAGCTAGTGGATGTGACATGGGCAAAATAGGAAGGAGTTTCTCGGTAATTTCCGTCAGTCAATACATTGGTTTATTGGAAAGTCTGTTGGTCTTTTTTGTGGTCGGTCGGTTATCTGATAGTCGCATCGATTTCGAATTTATCCTCAAATTTATCCTCAGATTGTCAGTAATGTCCCAATAATTAAATGGAAACGTTTTTACCAGTTTTTATCATTTGCTATAAAAGCTCAGCGAACCAGGGCCACATCATTCTGCTGCGTATGTAGTTCAGTTGTATATAACAGTGATTTTTTTTGATTGGATATGTTCAATATTCTATTTTTTTGATAAAATTAGGGGCCTACCCAACCAATCATGCCAAGTTATATATCAGATTTAAGCTCATTAAATTCCCTCCAAGAATCCGTTTGGGCCTGTACAAACAAAGAAATAGTATACGAGTGAGGGTGTATTAACCGAACTTAAAACAGCCAAAACCTAGGATTTCAATAAATTCCCCATCTAAATCGGCCTGAGGAGCTGCTACAAATCGAAAGTTTTCAGAGCCTGTAGACGATTTTTCAAATTATTCTTCACAGATAGGTAAATAATAATAATAATTTTTATAACATAAATAGTTTGGGCCATTGCATAAAATCATTAATATAATACTTAAAACGTAATTTCCCGAAAACAATTGAGGTGTCCCCAATGGTTAAGGCGACTTTTGGGAGCAAATGATACAACGTTTACATATTGGTATATCTTTCAGTCTCTTGGGCGGGTAAGTGATTCATGTTATTCGGGTTTTAGTCTTATTTTTATGAACTCTGGGATAGTTAAAACTAGGCCTATTATCTGTTTAAAAAATAACAAATATTTACAATTATAGGCCTACTTGGTTTGTGCGCATAGCATTATCTGCCGCCAGAAAGAAACTATGTTATAGGCCTATACCACTTTTTTTCGTTATTTTCCTTCAAAATGATAGGAAGGAAATTGAAATAATTTTCTTAAGAAGGTCCTGTAAGGTATAGCTCTGTCTTTAGCACCTTTTAAAAATGTGACAAACCCGTTCATGATGAAGGTGCATTACATAGCTAATAGTCAAACTGGCCCTATGGAGCCATCTTACACTTGAAGCTCTACAAATTGTAAAAAAAATAAGAAAAGACATATGATGCGTCTTAGCCGTGATCAGGGGTTCTTCATACCTGAAGTATTGTCGTACTGTATTGATAATTTGACGGTCAAAATAATCTTGATAGGCCTAAATACAATAAGATATCCTTACCTTTCCGACGCAGAAACGTTTAAGATCATCTTCAACAGCAGTGTAGCCTTGATTTAAACTAAGAAAAAAAGAGAAAAACTTTTAAACATACTAGACAGTATAGCATTTTCAATAAAGGTGATGCAAAAAAACCAAGTGCGGATAAAAGGTTAGGCCTATCTACAATAACAACAGTGCAGGAAATATAGAGTGTCTTTTACTAAAGATGTCTACAAGTTTTAGTGATCAAGATACAAACGTTCCATGACTTGCTTCTATCCTAATAGGGGAACATCGTTATATAATGGTATATAACATGGTACCTTCTACGCTTCTCGACTATACACACGATCCATATATGGGTGGGGGGGGGTTGGTATAAATTATTATTCGAAGACATTTGCCACAAGAACCAAGTGCGAGAGGGTCTCCGTGAATTGATTGCAAACCATTGACGTTTAAATATTGTTCAACGAACTTAAAATACTTACGTGACACATGCGCACACATCCTCTCCTTTTCTATAATCTGGAATTGGTATGACTTATTAAAATTAAAATAGAAAGTTTTGTTTCCACTTTTTTCAAGCTAATAAGTTGGTGATCACGGTTTTCATAGAAGCAATCACTGATTGTCATGTTCTGTAATGTTTGCTGTGTTACCTTCCGCGACACACTTTTAACAGGTTTTTCAAATTCCTTTGTCGCTAATTTTCTCTACTTTCTATTTTTTTCAACAATTCCATATAATTAGAATATTTATGGGCATGTTACGGCAAAACCACCAAGTTGTAGGAAAATTGAATATTACATATTGCAATCCTCATAAGCTTCAAAATAAGGTGCAAGTATCAAAATCGGACATCTATAACTAAAGTTATTGAACAAAATATACACATTTCCTTGGTGTTTGTTTATTATATTTCATGGCGTTTATTTTCTTATTTCTGCGAAAACTTGGTGGTTTTGCCATGACTAGCCTCATTTTTTTACATTTCAGGTTACCTCTTCCAGATGTTACAAAAACAACATTGAGTATATTTTATGTTTACATACTCTCTAGAATTATGAACGTTTCTGAATTAGGTGTTCTTCCTACCTAAATCAACTTTGTCTAATTTCAGCAAGATTTCTTTCTTAGTTGTCTTTGGAGCTTACCTGGGCATTGTTAACCGCTGGATGAGATATAAGTATAGCCTCAACTTCAGAAGGATTTATACTGTAGCCTTCTCTAATAATGATGTCCTGAAATATATTACAAGTTGTTAATTAATAATGGTTTTCAGTTCATAAGTTAATAAAAAAAAGTCCAGGTACATTACGAACATACAGTGGGAAAACAAGAACGAACGCTCACCAGGTCCGCGCTCCGTCTTCCATTAGGTACACAGCAAAATTCTAATTCTAGCCAAGACAAATTTTCTTAAAAAATTCTTGTTTTAAGACTTATTTACTTGAAATAAGAAATGTATATCTTGCCAAGATATAAATTTACTTAAAACAAGAAACACGTTACTATATAAGACAATGATTCTTGAAACAAGAAATCACATTCTGGAAAATACTCATTTTTTTACTTCAAATAAGAATGCAAGACTAGAATATTCTTAGCAAGAATCGTATTTTCTTAAAATAAGATAATTATTTCTTTCCAACATATAAATTTTACTTAAAACAAGAACATGTTACTATCTAAAGACAATGATTCTTGAAACAAGAAATCATATTCTGGAAAATACTTATTTTAAGAAAAAATTTACTTTAAATAAGAATACAATACTGGAATATTCTTAGCAAGAATCGTATTTTCTTAAAATAAGAGAATTATTTTTTTGCCAATATATACATTTTTCTTAAAACAAGAAACATGTTACTACCTAAAGACACCGATTCTTGAAACAAGAAATCATATTATGGAAAATACTTATTTTAAGAAATAATTTACTTTAAATAAGAATACAAGATTGGAATATTCTTAGCAAGAATCGTATTTTCTTAAAATAAGAGAATTATTTTTTGCCAATTTTACTTAAAACATGAAACAATTTACTACCTAAAGACACTGATTCTTAAAACAATAAATCACACTGTTCTAGAAAATACTTGTTTTGAGATATATGTTGCTTTAAATAACAAGATAATGACTGTGATATTCTTATCAACAATAACATTTCCTTAAAATAAGTAAACCAAGAAACATGTTACTATACAAGACAATTATTCATGAAATAAGAAATTACACTGTTCTTGAAAATGGCTTGTTTTAAGGAAATAAAATAATTTTTTTAAATAAAAAAAAAACAACACAGGGATATTCTTATCAATAATGTATTTCCTTAAAACAAGAAAGTTATATTTATAATTAAATAACTTAAAAGGCCGAAATCATTATTAGGCTTTACTTAAATTAATGTTTTTTAAGTTAAAATTGTTAAGAATTAGCAAGCTTTTAATAAAGTAATTACTTAGAACAATATGTCGTTCTTATGTCGTTTACACCATAGAGTATACAGTATAAAACGTCTACAAAAGACTACAATTTATAAGAAAAATACTGACTGTTTAGCCTAGTTCTACTAATTAAAAATAAATAATTTAGTGGTTTATCTATTAAACACTGTACTAGAGTAGTATGTAGTATAAGTACAACACAGCTCATTGATATTATTTATACTGAATAAGTATACTAGTACTAGTTACAGTACCTGTTAGTACATCATTATTGCCTTCTTTCGTGTGCTCATCGGATTGCGAACCACTAGCAGATCGATCGGAAATTCATTACTGTGATGTCGTCCGTTACCACAAGAAAGTTATATTAAACTTGTAATCGGCATAATAATAAAGTACTTTAACCATCCTCCATGCTTCAACTGGTAGTTGTTCCACCATCGTCTTTACCACAGTTGCTATGTAACATTACACCTGACCTCTTCCTGGTCAATTCAGTGACCTCTAAATTTATAGGTCCATGGTCAATCTCATGGGAATCTAATCTAAAACCCAACCAATTGCATATTTTGGTTTCTGCTGAACGTTACATTCAAAATGACCACCCAATACCATGAGTTCTTATCATGCCACAATGTTTTTAAAGCCAAATGCTGAATTCTGTCAGGTAAGAATGATGTTACATTATATTTTAATAGTATAGTTTAAGTCATACTTTTGTATACTATTTATTATTTATTCTAGTAAGCCTACTAGTCAAGTACTAGAGCTAGGCCTAACACCCCTCACTGCTTTGCATCTACAGTAATTTAACCTACTGTACTACTACTAGTTACAGTAAGTTTTATTAGAATGAGGATCCACTAACAATTTCATGATTTTACTGAATGAAATAAAATAACGGAATAAAAATACCATTATTGAGGTGGCATTCTAAGAAATGAATGTCTGTGTATCATCTTACTGTCATCGACGGTCACAAAGATTTAATAATAGGCCTAATAATATACAGTATAATAGAAAGGAAGAGACATATTTGAGCGTATTCAGAATGCAATGTTGTTTTTTGTATTGTTAGTATTCGGCTTTATAATAGGCCTATTTTTTATTCTGTATTGTCATAGCTAAAGTATTTTAGGTAAACTCTTAGTATAGGCCTATTTACTGGTAAGACATTATTTTTGAAAAATATTATTTTAGTAAGAATAGGCCTAGTATTCTTGATAATAATGTTATTCTTGGTAAAGCAAACATTCTTAGAATAAGCAAAATGTACTTGCTTTTTATTAATAAGAATTATGTAAGAATATTGTATAGTAAGAATATTGGTCTTAGTAAAAATTTATTTGGTTTAAGAAAAATACTGCATTAAACAAGTATTTCAATGATATTATTCTAAGTAATAATTTACTTATTTTAAGAAATATAATGCTTAAAACAAATATTTCAATATTCTTAGTAAAAATTTACTGGTTTAAGAAAAATACTACTTAAAACAAGTATTTCAATAATATTATTCTTAGTAAAAAATTACTTGGTTTAAGAAAAATACTGCTTATAACAAGTGTTTTAATACTATTACTCTTAGTAAGAATTTGCTTATTTTAAGAAACAACTGCTTAAAACAAGTATTTCAATTATATTATTCTTAGTAAGAATTTACTTATTTTAAGAAAAATAATGCTTAAACCAAGTATTTCAATAATATTATTCTTAGTAAAAATTTACTTGGTTTAAGAAAATACTACTTAAAACAAGTATTTCAATAATATTATTCTTAGTAAAAAATTACTTGGTTTAAGAAAAATACTTCTTAAATTAAGTATTTCAATGATATTATTCTTAGTAAGAATTTACTTATTTATAAAAATAATGCTTAATGCGTATTTAAATAATATTATTTTAAGTAAAAATTTACTTGTTTTAAGAAATTTAGTGCCTAAAACAAGTTTTTTTTCTTATAAGAATCAGAATTTTGCTGTGTAAGTTTTACTAGAGGCATTCGTCGTTTACAAAATTACGTTGCAGATTAGGCATATGCAGTAGTTTATCAAACTATCAATCAATTGCCTGCAAAATTCACAAGTGCCGCCTGCACTTTAATTATGTAATTAATAGGCCTATTGATATATTTTGCTTTAAAAAAAAAACAGGTTTCACGTAATTGCAGCGTAAAGGTGACATGTTATCTTTGAGATACAAAAATATTCCACGAGTGAAAAAATGTTGAGTCGAACGAATTCAGCATTTTGCCACAACGAAAACAATATGTTTTGTTATCTTCCGAAAATGAGGCATTCAGTATTATTATTATTCAATATAAACCTTAATTACCTGCAAGTTCAAATTTATCAGGGCGCAGTGCCTATGATGTACGCTAACAGCATGCATTTCTAACTCAGGTAATACGTTATATCGTTGAAAATAGTACATTCCAAAGCGTCATGTAATCATTTAACGTAGCTTGAAAATTAAATAGGTTCCATATTCGCGCAAATGCAACAGAATAATATCTTTTTAAATCATTCAAACGTAGGTTCAGTATTACCTATTAAGCACAATCTCTGCATTAGGTTCCATCTATTCTTTAAAACGTTGATAATAATATAGTCCTAATGTGTTATATCGTAAAATTAGGTTCTATCTTTTAAAAAAAAGTACAGGATGTACTGTAATGTTTCACAGGTTGAGGGGCGTTACCGGTACTGGACTTTCAATCTATTAGTTAAAGTGTACAGAATAATATATTATCTGTAGAATAACAATATTATAGTACCGTATTCCATTGAAAATTTAGGTTCCAGCGCGTTGTGTTATGTTTCAATGAAAACAAAATCACTGCAAAATTAGGTTCCTATTCAAGTGTCTTATTCGTTCAAGTAATTGTGGTACATCGTTGTAAATTTAGGTCCCAGAGCGTCGGTTTTTGTACAGAAACTGCAAAATTAGAGTCCATCTGTTCCTTAAAGCTAAAGAATATCGTGGTATATTGCTGCAAATTTAGGTTCTATTGTGTTAATTCATCGTACAATAATATTAATAGTTAATAATACCGATCCTGCAACATTAGGCTCCGTCTATTCCATATAAAGCGTCCGGTATATGATCGACGTATATCGTTGCAAATGTACGTTCCATTGTTAATTCATCTTACAATACCACAGTTGGCAAACACAGGTTGCAGCTATTCGTTACAGAATAATAAAATACCATAGTTTGCAAAATTAAGTTCCATCTCGTTAAAAGTATATACGATTAATAATATCGCGAGATATCGTTGCAAATTTAGGCTCCTGTGTATTAATTCAGATTCAACGTACTAGCCTACAAAATTAGGTTCCGTCTGTTTATTAATAAAAGGTGCGGAATAATATCGTGGTATATTGTTGCAAATTTACGTTCTAGGGTGTTACATCGTACAATAATACCTAGTCTGCAAAATTAAGTTCCAGGGTGTTAATTCAACGTACAATCTAGCCTACAAAATTAGGTTCCGTCTACTTAAAGCGTGTAGAATAATAACGTTGTTTATCGTTGTAAATTTAGGTTCCAGCGTATTAATTCATCGTACAATAATACCAGCCTACAAAATTAGGTTCCGTATGTTTCTTAATAAAGCGTGCGGAATAATATAGTCGTACATAGTTGCAAATTTAGGTTCCGTGGTGTTAATTCATCGTGCGATATATCATAGCTTGCAAATGCAGGTCCCAGCTATTCGTTACAGACTAATAAAATATCATAGTTTGCAAAATTGGGTTCCATCTATTCGTTAAAGTGAAGACTAATAAATTGTGATAGAATGTTTCAAATTTAAGTTCCAGGGTGTTAATTCATCGTAAAATAATACCTAGCCTACAAAATTAGATTCCGTCCATTCCTTAA
>JAOTQE010072702.1:0-16769 GCA_025631205.1 Nesometra sesokonis
TTTATGAATGTATCCCAACGGTTTGGAATGAGTTACCAACGAAGAAATACAAATATATAAACTTTAAATTTGTCCTTAGCTCATTTTACACTGCGAAGTAAAGAAAATAGAGCCCTCTATTTAGATTTATTCCCACGAATCCAGATGTAAACAAGGTCGCTAATGCGGTGTATTGAATCAGCTTGAGATATTTAGTCAAGGAACATTGTGGCCAGGTTTTAAGTGTTCCTGATGTATGCTGTCGTGGCTTGTAGGCTGTTCACAAACAAACACAAATGGGGCAAAATCAAAACCTCCTCCCAAATTCGTTGGGCGGATGTAAGATGTATGTATGATGTTACAAGTATTTTTATTAGTGAAAGCTATTGTGGACCGCGGACATGTGTAGAATCTATGAAGAACTCAATATAAATCATATTCATAGTATTAACCACAGTATTGGTCTGCGATGGGCAAAAAAGTATTTCCCATATTGTAATAATTTTTACCAAGATTGATGGGGCCCTCTATGTTAATTTTCTTTAGTGAATACTGTAGTACAATGTCTGCTATTAATCTAGGAAATGATATTCCAACAGATCCTTTTGAAAAAATTAACCTCCCTAATGAGAAGTTATTTTCTTCAAAGGGATGTGACCAATGATATTTCACTTTTTTATCACTATTTCCAATTTTTCAAAGTTCAAATAAAATGCATTTTCACCCACAGTTGGCAAAATGAAATGTGTTCCAGGATTCATTTCAAACTTTCAGAAGTTTATAAGCCTTTTGCAGTAACGATTATGGTAGCCATGCTTTATAGTTATTCTCTCTTGAACCTGGCCATTTGAGAAAATGGCCAGGCTAGGCTAGGCTCTTTACATCACAGGAGATCCTTATCTGAATGAAACTTTTGTTTTTAGATTGTGTAATGAGCATAGCAGCTTCATTATTGACCACCTTTGTGTTCAAGTTGTGGTTCTTTGGAGCATTCTATTACTGGGCCAACTGGGCATTCCTAGCTGTAAGTAAACCTTAAATAATACATTATAATGATTTAAATTTTAGTTTTGTTTTATTTCGTTTTACTAAGTGTATGTTTAAATAATACTTCAAACTAAAGGTTAAAATATGCCAGTTTGCATTCCAAATCGATTGTGTGCAGGTTATGTGTGTACTTTTGAAATTATAGTTAAAATATTTGTTTAAATATAATAAATTTAAAACGTTTGATTTCTATTAACAGATGGTCCTAATTGGTCTAGTTGTGTCATTATTCAAAAGCAGGAGGTCCTCAATAGAGGGCGAGGTTGATTCGGATGACACTGATGATAGTGATGATGAGTTACTCCAGGTTTAGGTAAAATGGTACAATATTTTATTGATAACACCACCCAGAAATAATTCAACTCGCAATTTTTTTGTCTTTCGTTTCCACGGTATTGGGATTTATTAAAATGCCATGCCAAACTTATCTTGTTGCAGTTACTGCAGTAATTCAGTTACAAAAGCTTAGTTCAGTATTCTGAAAGAGAATTACTGAAAACATCATTTTGATATGAGATCTTGTTTGTAAATACAGCCACCACAGAAAACATGGAACCGGGTTACTGCAGTAAGTGCAATAGATTTGATTACTGCAGTAACTACAGCAGACTAAATACCAATAGCCTACTGCAGTAACTATTGTAGAATAATTTTGACTTGTCCCTATCTGGTAATTAATATTTTTAAGTATAAAATAAAAATAAATCTTAATATGTAATTTTTCTGAATAATAGTATCAATAATAATTACAGATATATCTTAATATTTAATTTTTCTAAATATATATGTGGTAACAAATTAAAATTGTCTCCAAATACTGTTGATCAAGTTTGTATTTCTTTGCATAAGGTCACTGATGATTTATGTAAATTCCCTGTGTTATTAAAGTACAATTGGATTTATTCAACCGCCATTTTTATACAGTGTAAATGTTTTGCAGCTGTATATCATATACACCAACTGTATATAGGTGTGGGAGCATTTGCTGCGGCGATTGTAGTTTAGAATCCCAATCGAAAGGTTGGGAGTT
The DNA here is from genome assembly GCA_025631205.1 of Nesometra sesokonis. NCBI lineage: Eukaryota > Metazoa > Echinodermata > Crinoidea > Comatulida > Antedonidae > Nesometra > Nesometra sesokonis. The sequence continues at coordinate 2,057 of JAOTQE010072702.1, forward strand.
CAAGACTCACTCAAGCCACTTGCTTGTGCACCTGGGCAATGCACTTTACTCGCATTTCTTCAGTCTCCTAGCTGTCGATGGGTACCAGCAAATTGCTGGGTAGTAACCTGTGATGGACTAGCATCCCATCCAGGGGAGTATCACACTCTCATCCACTTTACCTCCAGTTCTGTGGGCCATAAGGCTCGGAAAAGGATTTACTTACTATAACTGTATATATATGCATATAAACAGTTTTTTTAATGAAATATAGAATTTTAATAGGTGGCATGTTCAAAAAATTGAAAAATAATGTATTTTTGAAAGAAATTAATTTATATTGATTTATAAAAGAAAGCTTGTATGGAAAGCATGTTTGAGAAACTAATATAATATTACTGATTTTAACTACTGTAATAATTAGCCTCATGTGTACTGGATAACACACTGCTTAGAAATAATCTTTTACCTTGATTTAATTATACAAGTAAAAACAATTAAATTATTTATGTAAAAAATTAAAATCCAATTCAGCTTTAGATAAACGTAAAGAATTCTTGTCTAACTTTCGTAAACGTAAATCACAGGAACTAAAGTCTTTCATGATGGAACCAAACAATCTCAAATTGACAAAAAAAACAACACATTTTTTTAAAATAACTAAAGATTTAATCGTAAACATGTTTTGGATCTTCTTAATTTAATCCATCTTCTGTACAAAGAAATAAAAGAAATAAACACAACACTCGTTTAACTAGGCATATATAAACGAAAACGCTAATTAATATTTAAATTACAAACCTATTACATTACCTAAAAAGGTAATCAACTGTATAAGGTTGTGATCATATGTAAATTAAGTGATTAAATTATTAATATGTTTGTATAAACTTTATTTAGGCTAACAAATACATGATGATGTTTATAAAATACAGTTTTTAAAATGAACTTTTTGCATAAAATCAGATAAATATAAAAGAAAAATTTAATCTGAATAGAATTTTTTTTCTTATAAACATACTTAACATTTATTGCATACTTGTAAATTTTATTAAATTGTAAATTAATTGTGTAACATTTCTACTTAAAGTAATATATAATGCTATGTTGTAAATGTTTTTGTTTTTGTATATAAGTATATGTTTCAATTTAACAGATGTAAAAATAAATATGTAGTTAAGTAGTTAATTTTTTTTTTTTTTTAATAAACATAGCATTTCACAACTTGTTAAAATAAGATTGGGGAAACGAGGATTTCAGTCGAGAATTTAGAGTTTCATGTGTGAACCACTGCCCTTTGAAAAAACAACAAACACCCTCTGACTAGGTAGGTCTACCATGTTAAATTACGAAGGAGATCTAGAACCATAGAGATATACAATGTAAGGTAGTATATAATTACCCTATCATATGTTATTAATAATGCCTTAAGACCACTAAGTAATTGCTTGTTGTTATGATGTCAGTTCTAATTAATTGATGTGAAGGTTTATTCTACATAATGGTTGTATTTTCCTCCTATGTACTTGTAGAACATTTCTGACCATATCCTTGGTAGTATCACTTTATATGGTAGTTGTTGTAGGGTTAACCCTGTTATCTATGTAGACCTACCTTGTCACTACCATTATCTACCATGTTTACAATTTTTTTTTCAAAGTGTTATCACAAGGTTTCCTCATCTCTGCACTCTGCCTCAAACTCTTTGTTACTAGTAATACTTGCATAATTTCTTTCAACTGTACAAAACAGAAACATGTATACCCTCAGCATTATTCATCCATATCAAGTTGTATTTTGTTAATTTTGTCAGAAAATTATTTCTGTTCTTGAGTTTGCCTACCTGGGTTCTACCTTGAATTTTGAGACTTATAACATTACGTGTACATACCCATTAGAGAGTCTGATCAATTTTACTCTACATTTTCAAAGAAATGCAAGGTAATTTTTAATTAACCACATCACTGGCTTATCACATTAATGTTTATAGAGGATAGGAATGTACTGTGGAAACTTAACCACTTATCGATTGTCACACTTATCGATTGTCATAATACTTGACAAAATTTTCTAATGGGGAAGTACACCTAATGAAAGCATTAGCTTGTGTGCCTCTCTGGTTGGTCCATCTGTTTCCTTGACAAACGTGTTAGGCAAATTTCCAGCACATATCTGAACGTGCAGTTCTCCTGTCCTGATTTGTAGTTACAGATTCAACACTAGAAGATGACAAAGTATTCCAAATATTGCATAATGCCCTGAGTAGAAAAAAGCCTGGTCTAATTCTTAGATTAGATAAGCATTTTTGATAATCTTCTACTTATGACCTCTGGTTCTAGAACAGTCAAGACAAAATGATCTTTACTCCCATGAGAATTTTAAAGACTTAAATGAGAGCAGACCTAGTGGTGTTGCCTCACAATTATTGTAAGTGCGAACGTATTTGAATGAATAATTATGTACTTGTTTGTTTACACACGTCATAATGTATTTAAATATGTAAAATTTAATTAGGCTCACAGAATGGCAGGGCCATTACAACACATTATATAGTTTGTTTAGATGTATACAGAGAGCCTTAATTATAAACAACTACATGGAGTATTAATAAAATAATTAAGTAGAACCATTAGTATTTGATTCACCTTCATCGAATATTCAGAATTGCATTTAACCTTTGGGCCTATGAATTTTCTGTACAGTGGTTTGAACGCCAAGGTTCCAGGATTTCTCAAAAAATGAATCAACCGTATAAAGGTATTTATTGTTAATTTGAGTCAATAAATTAAAGGTGTATTTTTGCAAATTGCCAAAAATCGTGTTCTAAACTTAAAATTTGTACAAGTGTCTATTGTTATCATTTTCCTGTTAAAACCTCAAACCTGTGCATGTCCAACTTGGTATCGGGACCCTTATTTCTAGTTCCGCTGGATCTGCCCCTGAAGATAATGACGTAATTCCGAGGACCTGCTTCTAGTTGGGTCCTTCTGATGGTGATTGGACAGTACACCTGGAGAAATCCCCTACTCTTTTTTTTAATATGTGTACCGCGTTCTTTAATTGTTTGTACATTTTTTACACATGAGAAGTTTTGTACACGGGGACAACGGCTTCTCTCTCGTAACATGGTATTAACTTTTATTTCGACCCTCCAGCCTAAATACAAGGATAGTGGCTTGGTATTCGATCAGACCGGGGACCAGCCGCGAGTCTCTAGGTCCAACGCACAGCACAGTGGTTACCATCACTTAACCAACTGACCTAAATGCCACTCTAGCCGGCTGAGCTAATTTTCTTTGACAAAAAAAAAAATGATATGCCTATATATGAGGTATGACACGGCAAAACCACCAAGTTGTAGAAAAATTATATTACACTTTCCATAAGCTTTAAAATATAGGAGTCAATTATCAAAATCGGTCATGTATAACCGACGTTATTAAACAAAATTTACACAGATTTTCTTTGTATTTGTTTGTATTTCCTATTGTTTATTGGCTTATTTCTCAATTACTGTGCAACAACTTGGTAGTTCTGCCATGACTAGCCTCATTTGTTCATGGTGACATCACATCATTACCATACACGGATCACCATATATGGATATGTCATTACCTGATATGGATATATAAACTTTTTGAGTATGGATTGAGTTTTATGTGTTGAGTGTTCAATAACCTAACAATCAAGTATTACTAAATGTTTCCGTGTTCGTTACACATGTCCCATTCCACCATTCTCTAAAGATATTATGCGACTTCTTTGATGGCTGGATGTGTAATATCGAACATATTCGCGAAGGCGTAAAATTATCGTTACCTTTTACTACACGCCCTTTCTGCTTCCATTCAAAATATTTATTATACAGGCGTACGTCGTTTTCGACAAGTTGAATATGTTTTACAAACTGGTCTAAAGACCTAAAATCCGATATATGAATGAACGAGTTTGGTGGTGCGACTTTCGCATAATCTTCCTTGGACGTTCCATAAACTATTGGTACAAGATTCAAGCCATATAAAAATGACCACGACCAAAACTTTTCCGTAATGTAATCACGGCATTGACTGTTCTCAAAAGCAAGAAAGAATTTATACTTCTTTAGGATTTTACAAGGTTCATTCCAACCCGGGCATGTTAGATTTCCACATGATCCGAAGATATCAATTGGCAATCGAGTTTGCAGATATTTTACAAACTCGAATCTCTTCCAAGTTGTATACCGACAGTTCCGTGCAACCCATGCAATAGATTTTGTCTTTCCACGTAACCAGTTTGTCGAGTTTGCGGGTAGTTGTTTCGGGTTTTCGAACGGTATATATCGACCATAGGGTACTTGAATATCTGACTCTGAGCTATAGGACATTGTCAAGTTAAAACGAAACCACGGCGGCGGTTTACGCACAAACGATAAAACACGAGTGGGACTTTCCCATGTCTGCCATATCCAAATTTGATCGGAAGACCTTCTGTTTTGGAACATCTGGTAGTTTTCGATTTTTGTATGGAAACTAGCATGGAAGATCACAATATCTGCGTCAGCTAACAGTGAAAAGTCTTCAGCATAAGATATCAAAACAGAACATTTATAGTTTGCGCAATTTACCAGTCCTTCCTTTCCGCCGTAGCCATGATTTTCGTGCGCAGATTGAGCTTCCCACCATATCAGAACCTTCTTCAAACATCTTGTTCCGCTTTTGTTACGAGTTAACAGTGTAGCGTCGGTCAATAAATGGTTTGATTGTGGATTTGGTTCATACAATGTTGGATCCGTTTGATGGTAAACCAGGATGATGAACGCTAATATGCATGATGTCAGAAGCCAAATGATGCCAATGTACCCTTTGATCATCTATGGAAGACTGGAAAATAATATTTTTTTTAATGGAAGTCAGCATGATCAACAAAACCTAACGCCGAGTATTTAACTAATATGATTCAAAGCATGTCGTTTGATCATCAATAATAAAGAATAAAAAAAAATGATATTTCAATTAAAAAATGATTAGAAAGCAAAATGAATATTGATTTATTAAGAATAGTGATTCTGACCTTAACGCTCATCAGGAAGATGGAGAGATCAAAGACACTGATTTGACAATAGAGAAGGGCCGAGGCAGGCTCAGGGTTGATAGACTAAAATATATCAGAAGCAAAATATTAAGGACCTTACATGAGAAGAAATACACTTATTTGGAGACCACGAAGTAAATATTAAAGGGCGTTCCTTCAAAAATTCACTTAAATTTAATTCCTCTTGAAATGTACCCTTTTTTTATTATTTCCAAAATAATAAACATGTTTAGTTTATCTTTATACTTGTTTAATTTTATTCTAGAGTAGAACAAACTAAAAATTATCAAACTCTTTTATGCTTATTCTTCCGCTTTATTTGTCTAGGTTCCACAAAAAAATCTATATTTGTTTTGCATTGTTTAATGTTATGGAGTAATATAATGACATAACCATGGCAGATCAGTATTTATGAATTTTAATACAAAATAGTAACATCTAGAATATTTAATGTTTTTGTTGACAACGCAGAATTTTGCAAGGAATGGTCCTGTAAGTGTTATTAATTCAAATTGTTATACAGTATTTAAAAACAAACACCAAAATTATTGTGTTTGGCATGGGATGGGAGGTTATGGGGACCGAGCTTGAAGTTTTGACCTTGACTATTGATAAAATCATTAATGTTCTCTAAAAATACCATAACCTCTGCTGCCGTGATTTGGCAGAGGGCATTATGCAGGCTATACCTTTTGAGATTTTGAGATTTTAGTTCTTGGGCGTCCTGAGTGGATGCAATCTATCATGTGAATTGATCTTACTACAAAAATCCCCTGAAATATATGGAGTCAATACATAAACATATATCCCGCTAAAAACAAGCATGTCTTTCTTAAAGATATATTGTCACCAGAAAAATGACAAAAAAAATTATTTTGAAAATGACTTGCTTATTTTGAAGAAATATATAAATTATGATCATTCCACCCAAAAATTGAATATTAAAACAATATTTATCCCTACTTGAATATTATAATGCTTACAATTAGCAACAATCCACAAAAAGGCTCTAAAATCTAAAATTTTGATATTTTTTAGTGTAAAAATCTTAGTAAACAGTCTTGAAATATAGTTATTTCTCTTCTCATGTTCATAACTTTGATGTTACTTTAATATGAGGAAATAAATTTCAAAATTAATGGTTATGACTTTTTGGTCATTTTTGAGTGGCAATACATCTTTAATAATATAAAAATTAGAATTTTGAGATAATGCCTTTTTCCAATTTTGAGCAATGTGTTTCTCACCATGATCCCAAAGTAAGTGAAGTGCATATAGTATAACAAATACTGATATCTCGATGAGCTCCGGATCTATGTCATCCTTCTAACTCAAATTACTTGTAATTATTTTCTAACTTAGCTTGTTGTTGACCGATCTATTTTTTAAAGATTTTCTAATGTTTGTTATTTCCTTTTCAGGGGCCTTCTCAGGGGCGGATCTAGGATCCACCGAACGGGTGGGCGTGGTTGCCCGTTTTATTCAAAACTGTGCAAAAATTACATTTTTTGGTTTCAAAAGGGGGGGGGAGCAGGGTCTGTTGGGCCCCCCTTGGATCCGCACTTGCTTCTAAAACTGTTTATCTGAGCGTCTGTTGACCCATTGGTGAAACCCTTTTACTTTTAATTTGCAATTATATTCTCACATAGGTTCGAGTCCCGTTGAGAACTGTGTTCATTTTTTACAAGGTTTCCTTCCAATTGTTCATTATTTCCTTCTAATTGTCGCGTGTTAGACGTTTGACTTTAACTTTAATACAATTTATGCACAGGTTCAATTCCTTTTTACGACGACTATACAAAACATTTTAAAACAATCAAGCGCCTTCTGACTTTTCCCACCATCAGCAAAAAAAGATCCATTACTTTGATTGGTTGGTTGGTTGGTTGATTGATTGATTGATTAGGTTGATTGATTGATTAGATTGATTGATTGGTTGATTGATTTATTTATTGAAATACAGTATTTGATTGATTGATTGATTGAATATTTGATTGATTGATTGATTAATTGATAGATAGATTGACTGATTGGTTGGTTGGTTGATTGATTGATTGATTGATTGATTGATCCAATCGGTTAGTTGTAGAGATCCGTCCATTTTGGAGCTAAAAACCTTATTAGTGACGTAGTAGCTTGGTGGTTGACATACATTCAAATACCGAGGTCTGTGTTCCAACTGGTCGCACACCATGTGATTGTCCACCCATCAGACAGTACCACTCCCAAAGCTTCATAATAATATCAATAGGTTTGTTTATGGATGTGACACGAAACTGAAATTTCAGTACCTACCAGTTGGAGCTTTTGTTCTTCGAACAAAAAAAAAACATATCCAAGCTATTCAGTCACTACTGTTTTCTGTTATTGTCATAATCTTCCTTGATTTCTGACAACATACTTCTTTTCGGAGATGACATGAAATAATGAAAACTTCAATACCTACCAGTTAGAGCTTTGGTTCTTCGAAAAAAAATGCTATCTAAGCTATTCAGTCACTAACGTTTTTTTTTATTGTCAAAATCTTATTAGCGTCTTCCTTGATTTATGTCAATTGATTGTGAAAATTCGTTAAAGAAAACTAGAGACTAGTCTGAGAGTAAACCAAACATTTTTCCTTGCTGTTTTAAACCAATATCTTCAGATCATTGTCAGACGTTGTCAATGCTATAGCATTTAGGTTTACTCTGAGAAAATAAGTAGGTTTACTTAAACAAATTCTAAAAACAGTAAAATAAACAGATACGAAATGAAGCCAGTTGAACTTACTCCCTTTATACATAATCAAACACTTGAAAGGCCAATTGCTTTAGATTGAAACTTCCATGGTTAACCATCGTCTACAGTACGGACCTATCCTTGTTTGCTTTGCAAGACTTGTGAGGAAGATAGACGAATCCAGTGTCGTTATTCTTAATAACTTTGTCAACAAAACGTAGAATCATTCAGTCGTGGCCTCATTTTTTACATTTATTCTTATTAATAGGTACGGTTAGTCTATTGTGGTTTTCAAGTTTTACCAAATTTAATCCTCAATTTTGTCATTGGAGTTTGTTGGTTGTTCTGGCGTCTCTCGGAACCAAAGCTTTATCTCTCGAGCCCCTGGTAATCAAGGTAATGGTAATCAGCAAATAGAAGTGAATCCAGTTAGTATTTGTGAAAATGTGAGAACGTCATAAAGCAGTAATAAAGCCATTTCACGATTTCAACTGCGCATATGCAGATTAAGGTCAAGCGATAAAACGACGCGCAGCAATCATATTCCTTTCAATAAGAGCCGCGCGTCGTGTTAATACTTGACCTTGGTAACGCACATGCGTAATTGAAACCGTGAAATGGCGTATTAAAAATATGAGTTTTCTTAGCGTATTAGAGTTTTTCAAAGATAAAGATACTGCAGAAATTCATCAGTAGATAGCAGAAAATGTAGTGTTCATCACTGTATGGAAACACGGTATGGTGCAATAACTGAAACCGAGAGGGGTTCGATGGGTGCCTACGTACCCCCTCCCCCACATACACATATAAACAAAATTCCACTTTTTAATCACTACCCAGTACATGATAACGATGAGCGATCACAAAATGAAAGGAAACTATAAAAATCGCCTAAATTTAACAAAATACCCTAATGTACTTTTTTGCTTGTTGAATTTAAAACAATGGAATTAATTCGACAGCGGATTAATCCTGGAATACTATAATTTTGACATAAAACAACAATACTACTAAAATACTGTATAAACAAGTTTATTGTTTTTTGTACAACAATGGAAGCAAAACTATTATCTGTTGGCGTCTGTTACCATATTCTTAAACTGTCAACGACAAACATCACCAATTAAAACACTTTAATAAAGTGGTGTAACAACATTTTAAAGTAGATTAATTAAAATTACCCATAACACAGCATCTGCTTTAGTCAATAAATGGTGAAATGATAATGCCCATTTTGTTTCGAAAACAAGAAAAAGTGTTTTAACGTGACAAGTGGTCTGGATGCGCATTTTATAATAATCTAGCTTTCAAATTACTGTACCTTTGACATACCTAACAGCCGTAACACGTTTTCATATAACCATATGCTGATTTTCATCCCAAGCTTCAACGTCATTGCCCTGGTTTTCGATTAAACTCTGCTTTAGGTTTATACAACCTTAAGAGAAATTCCAAAAATTTAATATCGATGTTAAAAAAATTTATTCCAGCATCAAATAAATAATGACGTTTTTTTCTGTTGAAAAAAAAACTAACGACTCTAGTGAATCCTCTTCGGTAAAGCTAGCTTCCTTACCCGAATATTTCCGCACGATTAAAATTGGAAATTTAATATCCATTTTAGTACATTAATATTCAGTAGTGTGATTGTAAGTCCGTAATATTCTCATGAATGCGGTGCTAAATGTGAACACATTAATTTCGACAGTAAACCTTCACCTTAGTGTTTTTTTACAGATACAACAAAAACGAGCTTGCTTTACACATCATTATGATGTAAACTATACACACGTATCTTTACGTTAAAGTAACGGTATGTGCCGTTAACGTAAAACATGTAACGTAGCGTACGCGCTGTTGACGTAACACGCGCTCGTCATAACGTAAAGGTACGCGCCTTTTTAACGTAAATATACTTTGAGGATAATCGCGTATAAAACATCACGAACACTTACGAGTTACTGTACAAGCCTACACATATTTTGTAATGACGTAGAAGATGCCAAAGCGTGACACATGCGTTAAAAATTTTACAGATACACACATTGATGACGTAAATAATATTGTTTGTATATAATACAGTTTCGGTATTCACATTTGAATGTAACGATGCTTAACAAATTAGTTTAAACACATCACTGACTGATTCCAAAACCCTTCGTGTACATTTAGATGAGCTGATGTAATCGCCAGGTCTGTGTAATTTATTTTACAGTTTTTAAACAGTCTTGAATTTATTTCGTTTATGCAACTCATTTACATGTTATTATTGAAACGTTATCACACGCATATTTATGGTTTTTCGGACCGGGCCCAAATGACGATTATTTACAAATTATACACATGCGCAAACTATATTTATAGAATGCATAATACAAATGGGAACACCATATGGGACATATAAATATACACTATATATAATAAATTATATATGTAATATTATACACACGGTTTAGGTACATATTATTTACAAGGGTTATGTTGCAGTAGTTATGATCACACCGTTACAATGGGTTTTTTTCACTCAACAAAGGCAACCCGACAACTTATTGAAGAAAGTATAATAAATATCTACTACAGATTATAAAAATATGTTTTTGCTTACTTTAAATATACGATATATATGGTTATATAGATATTTATGATATTTGTGATAGATTACTAATTATCAAAATACTGCATGTATAATTCCAATGCATAACCTCTTTTATTAGAGTATAACAACGTTAATGGCGATGGATCGATCATTTTAAATTATTTTATGTACAATTGTGTATACATAATTAATAGAAGCAGCAACAACAGTGGCCTATGATAAGGCCTACAATAGATTATGTTTGTGTCGTCAAAGTACACATTTTTGAAAATCTGGTCGGGCGGTCAGTAAAAGGCTTTCACATCTCTTCAGATTCCAATTCGCTTTAAGTTCACATAAATCGGATCAGAGAAGGTGTAAATATAAAACGTCGCCACCACTGAAAGAATAAGCCATTTCAAGGTTTTAACTGCGCATGTGCGTGATTAAGGTCAAAGCAAACAAACGTTCAACCAACCGATCGCAAGCCATGGTTCTGCATCTTTGTATTACTTGACCTGGCTTCACCTTGGTAACGCACATGCGCAATTGAAACAGTGAAAGGGCTTATAGGAATCCGATTTCTTTGCCAAAATCAGAACTTCAACCAGAACTGGATAAAACCGCTTTAATGTATTTTCTGATATTTTATTTTATTCGACACAACTTTACAAAGTTTATTTCCATATAATGGTGTGTATTTAGCAGGGAACAGTGGCATTTCACTGTTTCCATGTATTTAGCCATTAATGCAAGTTTTATATTTTAAACAGATCGTGATTTTCGCCAATTTCGAATCCGGCTTTCGCAACTCAATGTTTAATACTAATTGAATCAGTCCACCTATTAATGGAGTTATAGTAATATTTTACACAGTATTTAATAGTAACGGTATTTAAATTACCAATTTAATAAGCAATAAAGTCAATATTGAACAATGAGATTGAAGACATAAATTATTGTAATACAAACAATAATTATCAACAGACAGAGCTATATACCGACATTCATATAAATTATGTATTAAAACTGAAGTGATTTTAATAGCATGACAAGATTATGATTATTATATAAACGATTAAAGCCATACCCTATTATTTCACCATCACGAACTTAAAAAAACAATAAGTCTAAAAATAATTTGTGATCTTTCACAACAAAACAATTTCTACTGTTGGAAATAGAGATATTTTTACATACCACAGTGCTAAATATAAGCTATCTAATATTTTAATGACATTCCTTGAGACGTAGATCCAAAGATAATAGGCATTATCTTGATCGTTCAATGTATGAAAACGTGGGTTTTAGAAAATCTCACATAATCTATATATGTTTTGAACTTACCTAAACATAGGCCTATATTTAATGAAATTAGTCATAGAACTCGTATACAATTGTGTAAAACAGTGTTTCCCAAATTGTAATATAGTATATTGTAGAGCAAACCCAAAGGAGGCATAAGTCGACAACAACCAAAAATGGTCAAATTGTTCAATATTTTTTTATCTCAACTATACAGTTTTAATAAACAGTCAACTTCCATACCACATTAAACATTTTCAGATTTATGATCAAGAAATGTTCAAAGTCCAAATTAAAATTACCCTGAGAGTACTGATAAGCAATGTTCAAAGTGTAATTCAGTTTTTTCAAACCTTACATTCTAAATGTTCGAACATTGATTGTTCATAACTTTGTCAGGAAACGTCATATGAAACTGTTTTTGTTTCTTTTACAAATTGTAATATCAAGTTGAGCACCTCTCTTTCCCGATACCTGGATGCGTTCCCAGGGGTGGGGTAGCTGAAGAAAATTGAAACTCGTCCCCCGCCATCCAAAAACGCTCCGCCGCCCCCGGATGCGACTACGTAGTGATCGACCCATGGCTTTTTTTTTAGTTTCATCCTGTCCTAGTGTCACCATCAATCATAGATTTATTATTATGGCTAGATGGTGAACTTCCACAGAACAGATAGCCCAAAGTGCAATTGCATGGAAGCGCCTACTATTTCGGAATCCAACCAATCAAATCGTGATACCTTCTAAGGCTGTTGCTATGTCGAAATTGCGCACGCGCAATCTTTTTTAGAAGTTTTTAATTATCAATAAATGAATGTAAATTTAATCCAAATATAAAGAAATTGACAACATATAATATGTATGAAATATGTAAATAATTTGTATAACAAAAGAATGTTAAAAAAATTCAATAATTGTAAAACAGTTATGATTATTAACTTACATGTTTGTGACGGAGGCTGAGAAATCAAAATAGTAGGCGTCTACATGGACTGCCATTTTTACAGTGTTAAGATCACCATCTAGCCGTAATAATAGATCTATGCCATCAATACACTGTTCAAGCTAAATCGATAACTTAATCATTAGGTGTACATTCCCATTAGAAAGTTTTGTCAAGATTTATCACAATGGATAATTGGATTATTTTCATTGATCGCTGCTGGACAGTATATTCCCTTTGTAAGCATTTAATGTGATAAGCCAGTTATGTGGTTAATTCAAAATTACGCTACATTTTCTTTGAAGATAAAGGTGAAATGTATCAAACTGTCTAATAGGAATTTACACGTAATAAAGATAACTTAAGCAAGCGTATGTTGAAAATTAATAGGTTTGGATACAGTAGGGCAGTAGATCTTGAAATCAGTTCATAAGTTACTTACAAGCACAACACATTTTGTGGGTTTTATTTCAATCGGGGGAATAATCACGTGTGAAACAAAGTATCACCCAACTTTTCTACACCCAGAACTATCATATATAAAGATTACAAGTCGCTTACAGATATTCCAAAACAGAAAACATTACAAATGTCCTATTCTCTTAATGTAAAAAGAACAAAATATCACTCGTTTGATGTGAATTTCTCTGTAGTGGTCGTTCGATAACATAGTGATGAGTTCAGATTGTGATTGACAACCACTCTTTCAGGAATGAGATTATACACTCTTTTGTAATGAAATGCGTGTTGAAGTTAGTAAAATCACTCCTGTACGAGTAAATAATCAATCTCTTAGAGTGGAAATATTCTTCAAAGAGTGATAATTTTTAATTTCACTCTTTTACATTGAGATATATTAATATAAAATAGTCTTTCTTAAGGTAAAAGAATGGAATCCACACTTAGAAGAGTATCCTAGGTGATCACTCAAAAAAAGTGAATATTCACTCCAAAGGAGTGGATCACTCACTATTTTTCAGTGAATTTTTAATCATTTGGAGTGCATTTTCACTTTTCTTCGATTGATCACTCAGGTCACATGGCGAATGTTCACGCTTTTACTTTAAGAGAGTAGGAAAACGTATCTACTTTGTGGGCTTTACTGTCTTTTGGTCCTTCCGTCGAGATCAACTTTAGTGTTTAATTCGGAAATATCAGTCAATTTCAACAGTTACAATTCAATTCATATAAAAAATGTAATTTTACCAGGAGCGTCAAGTCAACTTCGGTCGGTTGATCCTGTCCGTCTGTCGTATTCAGTCTTGAGAAGTTTGAAGGATATTTTCAAGGTCAAAATTGAGTGAAAGCGTGGCGAAACCTCTTTAGAAGAATCAAACACGTCATCTGCAAGTTTGGTCAGTCTGCCCGTCTGTCGTGATAAGCCTTGAAAGTTATCTTATCTTATATAACTTTCAGTCAATGCCAGATTTGAACATTAGAGCTGAGATGATGATCTTAACTCAACTCAACAATTGGGGAGCTTAAGCCTGTTTAGCTCCCCTCCCCACCCCATTTAAATCTGCCACTGACTTTCTGTCGAATTCGGGCTAGCAAATAATGGGTTATGTTACAGTTCTGGCAATCACCAAAGTGAAACCTTGTATCTGTCGCTGTATGAAGCTCCAATTCTCGAACTGGTCGTAAATTACGGGTGTGTCTTTCATTGTCAATTGCCCTTCCTGTCGGTCATCGTTTCGGAGTTTACAGTGGATATACGAGGCGGCGTCTGGGGACATTATTAAAAAAAAAAAAAATCAAAATACCATTTTGTCGCAAAAAAATTGCATTTTGTTGACAACATAGTATTCTGTCTTAACAAAATAGCATTTGTCAACAAAATTATTATTTTGTCAACAAAATACTATTTTGTTGGCACAAAAAAAAAACATTTTGTCAACAAATAATGCTATTTTGTAAATGGTAAATTAATATTCTTGTGCCGCAATCTTAATTGTTTGCTCTAATCAAATTTGTACCAATTGTTGTATTTAAAATGTTTATGGATGCATGCATTGAAGACCATTTACAATAACTTATTATAACTTAACTTATGTAAGAACTTGTATTTTAACTGTTTTATGTAAGTTCCTGTAAATGTTTAATAATATTTTAGTATATCCAAT
>JAOTQE010072713.1:0-16767 GCA_025631205.1 Nesometra sesokonis
CAATCTTTCTGGAAAACTCCTTCAATTGATCAGCAATCTTTCTGGAAAACTCCTTCAATTGATCAGCAATCTTTCTGAAAAACTCTAAAAACTATTCTGCAAAACGATTGAATATTATCCATTGTTATTCAATTGTGCCATTTTACAATATTATGTAGTATTGAACTGTGCATGAGTACTATCCAACCCCACAAGGAAATGTAACCTAATTTTGCCATGTGATCATTATTTATTTGAGAAGTTGAAACCATATATCCATGTAGCCTACACACTACGATCAATCCACGATCAATTTTTTCTTAGCCAAACTGACTAAAGTTTGGGGGTTTTTTTGCCAAATTATAAATTCTTTAGCAAATTGAAGAAAAATAGGAAAAAAAATAATAAAAATGGCATCAAAACGGACAGTTTTTGGGATTTTCATTTAGCCATTTCGGCAAAAGAGGTCCTTTTTATTTTAGCCAAATTAGAGTTCCGCCAGTAGTGACTGGACGAACGGTTAGACATGGCAGGGCGAAATTGTGAGCTGCATACTACAAATGCACAATTAACAAATATTGTACTCGTTGTGGCAAAATGTTGCTCTCATCTTCAACTCGTTCAGTATCATGAGCTCGAAACAATATTTTTCAGTATCCCCCTCAAGGGCATTCATTATTATATAAATAAATAGTTGACTGAAAATAATTTTGCTTTAGAGTCATAGAACAGAATTTTTTTTCTTAACAAATAATAGAATAATAAAATTTTGTTTTATCATTACAGTCTCCGGGTATTTGGATCCATACACGATGCCTATCGATGTAGCACAACAAATGGCAGCACAACAGTCAATGCAACCGATGATGCAATTACCACTCCCTCAACAACAATCTAGGGGTGACTCACCCCCACCCCCTAGAGTTTATAAACCATGTTTTGTATGTCAGGATAAATCATCGGGGTATCACTACGGAGTTAGTGCTTGTGAAGGGTGCAAGGTAAGCAAATTTACTTCAGTTATGTTCAGTTCAATTACAGTATAAAGTATTAAATTTTTTAAAAATATAATCCAACTATTTTTTTTTGTAAGTTAGGTGAATCCCATTAAGATAATCTTGTAAAGAGTGGACCTGCCAACTATTTTTTAACATTAATGCATGAGACAGTCTACACTGCCGGCGATGCACACCATTTCTCCTATTTTGATCTGGCAAGAAAAAAATATCTGGCCATTTTTGGGTTGATTTCATCCAAATTAACACTGCTTTGAGGCCATTTTCACCATATTTTGCTCTATATTGTCTCATGCGTGAGAAAACTATTTGCATGACTGTCTATGCGTCAGAATTCTGCTAATGCGTGAGAAAATATCTCTGTGTACGACATCCAAAATAGGTCCCAACAAAGAGTTGGCAGGTATAAGATGGTCACCCAAAAATAATAAAAATAATAGGAAACCAAAATAAGAAGCTAGAGTAAATCTTAATACTTTCTCTAATCAGGATTGTTCAATTTCATGTTGCGGAATATGGGACAATGAAGTGGATAATTATTTTGTGCGCACATTAAAACTGTTAAAGTGCCGCTATGTGACATTAAAGAAACATCCTGTCATGTTGTTAAAATGATGCCACCTCAGGTCAATGTATTGATATTTCCATCAGGAAGTAAATGCTCAACATTAAAGAGTTGAATCACTTATGAAATATTTAATACATAGCAGCGTTTAATAATAGTATATTTTGATGCAATACAGTCCTTGCAGAATTTTGAAATATTTAGTAGCCCTTCGGGTAACCAAGGTTTAACATTTGGTTGCCCTGACAGTTTTATAATTGCTCTCTAATTTATAAAAAAAAATTAGTTAGTGGCTGCAAAATGGACAGTTTTTTGGGTTTTCATTTTGATTTAGCCAATAGAGAATTCCATTTGCCGTTGGCAACTAGGCTACGCTCACTCTAGGGACAATTTTTTCTTAGCAAAACTGGCTAAAAAGTTTCTGATTTTTTTAGCCAAATTATAAATTCTTTAGCCAAATTCTTCGAAAATGTTAAAAACCCATAAAAATGGCTGCAAAATGGGCATTATTTGGTGATTTTCATTTAACTAATTTGGCGAAAGAGGTCGTTTTTATTTTAGCCAAATGAGAATTCCGTTAGCCATTGGCGACTTGGCGAATGGTTAGAGTGAGCATAGCTAGGTGTAGGTAGAGTACTGATAGATAAATGTCAATCCCTTCACAAAACCAACATAACCATACTGCTCTATAATGTAAACTAAGTCTTAACGAAACTTAGTTTGAGATTTGAGTACATGTTGAAATGTAAAGCCTCTATGCTGATGTTTAATAATCCAGCATCCATATTTTTATCGTACATCCTTTGGAAACTGATTTCTGTCAAATTCTAAGTCTAAGGCATGATGGTACGGATGTTTCAGATTATGGGAAAAATGTCACCTAGATCTTAATACTTTTCATGTCATATAAAATTGGATGGGAATTACATTATGCTGTCACTTATTATTAGGCCTAAAAAAAATTGTTGTATTGCCCAAGCACATTACCAATTGTAAAACACAAGGTCGGTCGGTTGGTCTTTTTTTTATATTGCAAGCAAGAAAAAAAACGAATCAAAAGACACTTTAAAAATACATTTTTTTAACTTTAATTAACTTCAAATCTAGTCTCAAAATTTAATTGAATAATGTATATTACTCTTGATCAAAATGAATTATAACACCCACTGAACAAATTAAATAGAAATCAAGAGGCTAATATTTGTCCAAAAGTTAAGTCTAGCGATTTTCGCTATACAATGAGACATGTTTTAATTACATACTTTCTAGACATATTTTCCGGATATTCAATCAGTAAATAATTCATAATGTAGACATTTAAAGCCTTTCGAAAAAGAAAAAAAGTCATTGTACAATCGATCTCTAGCGCCCTCTTTAGAACCATCCACCCATTTCATTGGCAGGGGTGCAATTTAATTTTAGCTATTCTAACATGTATAAAACATAGGTAATGCCAATTCTATTTTACCCCTATTAAGAAATATATTTTTCGTTTGGTATTTCTTCAAGATTTCATATCGAAAACATTGCATTCGTTGTTGCTTAAACATGAAAATAAAAATGCAGACCCTAGATTTTCTTGATTTTTTTGGGTCGGTCAGGCTTGGGCATATAACAGTTTTTTTTAAGCCTTATGCTAGCCCTGCTTTTAGTTGTAATGAAATATGGAATGATCATAGAGTTGTATAGTAAATTAGCAAAGCTAGAGTGGAGACTCAATATTCTGGCAATGTATTACAATCAAAGTTAAATAATAAGTAGAATTTGTCATGCCAGATTGAGGTGGTTTTTAATTATTTTGTACAATGTCTAAGTCAATTTTTTTCAAAGTCAAATTTTTTTATCAATCCTACTTTAAATTTGATTTCTAGTTTTCGTATGTTTGTGGCCATATGCAACCTTAAAATGAGGCAGAATTTTTACTTAATAATCCTCATCCACATAATGATGAATGGTAGAGAAGAACATGCATAATTTGATGCATTGTGAGTGTCAATGAAGGAATTGTAATTTTCTCTCAACTCAGTTTAGATTTGCTAATGGGGAGGATCCAGCAGTCTCAAAGCTGGATTGTAGGGTCCAGTACCAAGCTTCATGAAGAATGTACGATACTTGGTGTGTCTAGCGAGTCTGGGTTCTCCCAGGAAAATTTTTCGAAATAGATGCACTCCCTAGGTATCTAACAGTGTTCACAGATAATTCATTACAATACAAAATAAAATAAATAAGATTTCAGGTGAAAATAATATTCTTCCAAGTAGAAAAGGTTGGAAGGATGGGGATGGAGACAGGTGGGCGGTTCCCCTTTGAATCTGCCCCTGGCTGATGTACATGGGAAGACCCCTTTGAATCTGCCCCTGGCTGATGTACATGGGAAGACCCCTTTGAATCTGCCCCTGGCTGATGTACATGGGAAGACCCCTTTGAATCTGCCCCTGGCTGATGTATATGGGAAGGATTGAACCAAGGCCTATGCTCACTCTAGGGTCAATTTTTTCTTAGCCAAACTGACTAAAAGTTGGCAATTTTTTGTAACCGAATTACAAATTCAAACGCCTAAAAAACTGATAAAAATTGCTGCAAAATTCAACAGTTTTTGGGATTTTTATTTAGCCAATTGGAGAAAGAGTATATTTTTATTTTAGCCAAATTAGAGTTCTAGTAGCCACTGGCGACTGTTCAAATGGTTAGAGTGAACATAGGTTTATGTGAATCAAACAACAGCTCCACGATGTATAAGATACAGTTAAGATGCGCTAAAATAAAAATCATATCTGAGATGAACATCAAGTAAACTATGCAAATGATCTGAGAGTACAGTATAATACAGCTACTGTTGAACTAACAGCTTTAAATTTTTATCTTCCTGGAACAGAAACATCTAAACAGGATTTAGAACTTTGCTTATAGGGTCTTTGAATTGAAATTGAACTCCGTGTGACCTATGTGTAATTGTGGTTGAGATTGTAAATAGTATGTGTAACCACACACACTGTTTAAAATGGAAGTAATGTCTGTATAGCTTGACTGTATAAATTACCTGCTTTTAAACTTTTGAACTCTAAATTTCTCAATGGATCAGCTGTATGTTGCTATAAGATTATTTCATTTCATTCATAACTATTTATTTAAGCCAAATCCGGAAATATGTTTAAGAAACTGCATAAAGACACATTGCATGGAAATGAATCGACATTCTTGAGGGTGAATTGAAATAAACCATTTAATTCTCTCTCTATTTAATTTAAACTCTGAATTCCTTGACCATTTTTGTAAAAAAGAATATTTAAATTAAAACACAGCTAACTTGCCACCAAGAGTTAATTATTATTAAATTTAATTATTAAAAATTATTCACAATATCAGTTCATCAGTTATCAAAATAAAACTAGAGAGTGATTAGCTCCACCAACATCATATACTCTACTGTATAAATTCACCCATTGAAATACGAAATTTTCAGATTGATAAACCTGTATATCAAGTATTGACCCAAACTGCACCAACATACCACCCTTGGGTCCGGGAAAAGTGTCCGCTTACGGAGGTGTCCGCTTACGAGAATTTCTGCCAATAGAGGGCCAAAGTTGTAAAATTATGTAGGCATCCTTATATCACCCATTTCATGACTTTCTAAGCACATTTCTAGACACCGTATTTTATTTTATAAATATTTTTTATCATTTTTAACATTTTTTCAGTAATATGATTTGTAGTCATTACTATTTTGTAGAGAAATTTGTATTTGTTGTACAGAAAAATCACTTCATTTTACATACAAAAATCTAAATTTTAAGAAAAAAAAGTATCCGTGTCCACTTACGGGAGGTTTCCACTTACGAGAGGTACCGAATGCACTGATTTAGATTGGAACAACAAACGTTTCTTTAATTTATTTTCCATTTTCCGCATAGGGAGGTTCAACTCTACATTGAAATTAAAGGATATTCGTAAAGAGCAGGGTTTTTTTCGATGAAAAACCTGAACAGATTTGATGAGCTCTGGCTTTACCATTCTTCTAAATTGTGTAAAAACAACTCATTTCTAAAGAAAGGTACATTAAGACTTAAACATGTAATTTCAGATTATAAGTCAAATGTCTTACCCGGCTTGCCAAATAATGGTCAATAATAGAATTGCATTTCAAGAGGAAATAATGAATAGTCCGAAACTTGTTAAAAAAAAAGATCATGCATAATGGAACTTGAACCTGTGATTGCAGAATACAAGTCAAATATTTTATCCTCTCTACCAGCTAACACTCAACAATATAAGTTTTAAAAGGAAATAACAAACATACAAAAATTTGTAAAAATAATATATAAAAGATCAGTACATAAGCTGAATTTAAAAAATAACGAATTACAACATTTCATTTTGGAGGATGGCACAGACCCAGAGCTCATCGAGATAAAAGTACTTGTATGTTTTGAAGATTAAGCTTATTTTCCTTTGAAAAATTTGTTCAGTTTTTGAACGATTGATCAGTTGGTAATGTATCTGCTGTTTTATGTGATTAAATTGAAGCACGTCTTCAGACTACAGAAAATTATTTTGTTTTAAAACAATTTAGTGCCATTGAACATTCCTGACCATCATTAAAAACATACAGAAATTTGTAAAAATAATATAAAGATCAGTACATAAGCTGAATTTAGAAAATAACAAATTACAACAAATTTCATTTTGGAGGATAGCACAGACCCAGAGCTCATCGAGATAAAAGTACTTATATGTTTTGAAGATTAAGCTATTTTTCTTTGAAAAATTTGTTCAGTTTTTGAACGATTGATCAGTTGTATCTGCTGTTTTATGTGCTTAAATTGAAGCACGTCTTCAGACTACAGGAAATTATTTTGTTTTAAAACAATTAAGTACCATTGAACATTCCTGACCATCATAAAAATGGTCTATTTACTTGCTTACTTGACCATCATAAAAAATGGTCTATTACTTACTTGCTTACTTAATCAGGTAAGTAGTTATTGAGCTCCTCTAGCTATGCTAAAATGGCAGCGGTTTATTGAAAGATTTACGGTACTATTTCTCAATTGTTTACAAGGATCATTGTATAAAAATTCATTATTCTATAATGGAATTAAATTATATTGAATATATTATTACTTTAAGTCATGGCTTTGAATATAATAACAATGCGGATTATACTCATAACATAGTTATTATATTAATAATGAAGCATGCAATCATTATCGATTATCCTTCGAAGCACTATACGGCAAAACGTGATGAAAGAGAGAAATTGAAGATCAAATAAGATTCCATGCAAGGTTGTTGCGAAGATCTTAATAAACAACATAATGAGATTGAACAGTGAATATCTGCTTATTATAGTGTGGTATCATCTTGAAAATCCGGTGGAGTTTGCATTGTGTTTGAAGTTTTATGCCCGTAAGGTTTTGTGATGATCTGAACATGCAAAAATACTCCAAAAGCCATGAACTACCATCGAAGATGGGTCACTGTTAAACCTATGACCAATAACTCCGCCATATCCTTACGTTGATTGGGATTAACATAAGCTTACTGGATTAACTTTTTCCGTAGGGATTACTCTTAGAAATAATGTTCCGCCAAGGACAAGCCTTTGTCAGTACCAGAATGTCATTTCTTACGACATTATGAATGCAAGTCCTGGTTTTTTATTAATTGATTTGTTTTTAACACTTCAAGGAGCTTAGTTTTTAGCTAGTTTACTTTGCGTAGGAAACTGTTCAAAGATCCCCTGTCGCCAATATACTTTAAAGACAAATACCATATAACATGCTTTTTAAATCAGTTTATATTATTTCAAGTTCACATATTTTTCCTGTTTCAGCCTCACTCACTTTCTGTCACCTATCAAATCAAATCATTATTCATCAATACAAACAAAATATAAACAATGAAAAATAAATTACAGAAAGTCGATGAAAAGGAGACACATAAGAAGCTCGTAGGAGCTTGTAAAGATGGTGTTCCCAATAATACATACTTAATAAAAAGACATTAAAAAAATATATATATATTATAATTATAAATAAATAAATAAGTGAATAAATAAACCCTAACTAAATCTCACTCAACAGCAATGTGTGAGTAAACAAGTAGATCTATATTTGGTTATTGCGAGTTCTAAACATTATAATAAGTAATAAGGGCTTTTTTATAAGATGATTTGAAAGAAAATAACGAAAAGAATTTTTAATATCGTTACCTAAATTATTCCATAAGACTGAACCCACACATGATACTGAGAATCCATGATACTGAGAATCCTATGGTAGTATTAACTCTTTCTGCCGTCTTCCCCTCCAAAATAATATGGTAAAATTTTCTTAGTCAAATCCAAAGTGGCATGGAAAACAATTTGGATTAGAAAAAAATCGACTTAAAGATTGTTATTAATCAGGGTGGCATGGGGGAGGGGTGGGGGTTGGGGTGGGGTTTGCTAGGAGAGGCTACATCCCCTGTTGGGGAGAAATGTAAGATTTCGTCGGGGGCTTTGTAGGTTCAGCACGCGAATTAGGGCAATTTTTTTTTGCTAGTCAAGTTCAAAATTGGGAACACGCCCACCACAAACTTGGCCTATGTGTCAGGGGTTGCCCTCCCTGTCAGGAACATTGACCTGCCAATGGGAATTCATGGCGCCGCTACTGTTGTTAATTAATGAAAAACATCTCAATCTGGCATGAAAATTAAATTCAAAGTTGATTTAGGCAACTTTCATAACTGTACTTAATAATAATAATAATAATAATAATAATAATAATATTTATATAGCGCCTTACACAATAGTCTCAAGGCGTTGTGGACCAGATGGTACACATTCAACACTTTCTAGGCCCCTAAGGGTCCCGTCATCTCATGTCATGCCCGAAAGCGGGCGCTACATTCTTCTGTCCACATAGCAGGGGATGTATGGACCAGTACACCGGGGTAACCCCCTACTCATCTCGAAAGATGTACTGGCTTCTTTATAGTGCACATGAGCCATTTATGTACACTAGGCCTACGGTTTATAGTCCTTATCCGAGAAGACTTGTTCCACCACCAGAACCATGGTGCGAGCGGCCCTCAAACCCATGCTGTTGTTATAACATTGGCTCATGGTTTCCTGCCTTAACCGTTCAGCCATACTTCCATCTAATGTTTCTATTCCAATTTTAGGCTACTGTTTATTTCCCTGTTGATATGATCAATTGCCCTTGATGGCATCTGTTGTGGATAAAATTGAATTTAATTAAACATAAGTGTTATTTTTTTAACAATAATAGCAATGACACAATAAGATTATTTTGCTATAAACATGATGTTCGATGTGTTAGTTATGATAGAATTTGTCTATAGTGACAATTCACAGGCGGAAAAAAGGCCTACTGATTTGTACGATCCATTAACATCAGGGCCATCATGATTTGAGTGGGGTTTTTGGAATTGAAAATACAAAATAGATAATCCCAAATGTTATCAAAATTTTCATACATTATGTAGATGAAAATGAAGAAATTTCTACTTTACTCCTAAAATATTTGATGGAATATAAGTTTAAACTTAATTGGGTATAGAAATTTATTTCTATTATGTACGTCCATAACGGAATATTTTTTTGTGATTTTCTCAGAAATGGCTTAGTGTTTTTAAATGAGATTTGACGCACATTCAATAGGTTCAGACAAACAATTCACTAGATTTTTATTCTTAATTTGTAATTTATTTTTCAAAATTCAATTGATTAAAGTCTTCAAGCTGTATATCCGTAACGTATGGAAATGGTAACATTGCGCATTTTCTGTGAGAAAGGGGCTATAAAGACATCCACAGCTTGATAATTTTTGCATTTTGCTGCGGATAGCCCCTCTCCATAGTTTTCTCTTTAATATTCCTTCCTCCTATGACGTCATAAAGACATCCACAGATTGACCATTTGCATATTTCATTCTTACCATTAAGCAGCAGTTTTTTGCATTATTTTAAATGAAATTTTCTTTAAAATGGAAGTGGAAAATTGGCAAAAATGGTTCATAAACTGATTCCAGATGTTTGGCTGTTTTACAGAAGTTGTGACTTTTAACTTCGTGACATTTAACAGCTTTTTAACACATTTTAAAATGTTATCCACGTGATCACTTTAATTCAGTTGATAAATGCAGATGTTAATTTGTCAGTCTTCTTATTCATAATGAGGTTGTATATCTACAAAGCGCTCAGAATTGAGCAAAAACATATTTTTAAACCCTGTTGGAAATTTTGGTAGGAACCACCTGTTACTGTATATTCAATAACTCAATTATTTTTTTTTTTTATAGTGAAATTAATTTTGGGATTTAGGTAACTTAAATTTTTTGGGAATAACTTTTTGTGTTTCTTACAATTTTGTGAATAATTTTGTGCATTTAGCTAAAAAATTGGGAAATATGAAAATAAGTAATAAAAAAGGGTCGATCATGCTTGGGCAACAATGTTTTGTAGGCCTACTATGTGTGTCAATATTTTAGAAAATCAACAGAAGTTGTAGCAAAATTTTTAGTTTCTAAAAAGGGAACCAACCCTTTGAAAAAACTAAAACCTTCTGACTAGTTAGCTCTACCAGTTATTTTTTTCAAAGGGAATTTTTCCGTGAAGTACTTAAAAACCTGAATTATCCCTACTTGAAATGAGCACCCATCTTTGGTTGCAAATTCTACCTTGAAATAAAGTGATGATTTCATCTTAAATATGTTATGAACTTATTTGCTAATTTTAAAATCTGTTTTTCTTAATATTTTACAGGGTTTCTTCCGAAGAAGTGTTCAAAAGAACATGCAGTATACATGTCATAGGGACAAAAAATGTGTCATCAACAAAGTCACTCGCAATCGGTGCCAACATTGTAGATTACAAAAATGTTTTGATGTTGGTATGTCAAAAGATTGTAAGTACTCAAGTATTTATTAATCTTGATTTGATTTGAAATATAATGTATACTGCATTATACTAAAACACTGTTATGTTGATTTTTTAGTTTATTATTATCTCCAACTCAAAAAGAAATCTGGTTGGAATGTGCTTCACAACCAGATCATTTCATTAGAGCATGTGTGATAAATATAGTGTGTTAATAAACACACCTTCCTTTGATGGAGTAACTGTTACGGAAAGCCATTTTTAGCTTTTAAAAATTCTGCCTACCCCTAAAATTTTAAACAGGGATAAACAAAGTATTTCATTTATCAATAAAATTATACATGGAACATAGGCAACAAAAACATTTTTTAATATAAACACATTTTTAATGACTCTTTGATTACCTTTTAATCTACCTAATTTAATACAATTGCAGGTGTAAGGAATGACAGAAATAAAAAGAAAAAAGTAAAGCAAGAAGTTTCTGAAAGTTTAGTGATTCCAGCAGAGATCGAGGAGGTGATCCAACAGGTGCTTCACGCCCATCGGGAAACTTTCCAAGATGAACCCCCAAAAGATACATACTGTGTGGTAAGTAATTGACAGGTGGCTAACTGTCACAAAAGACACCTGTCAATCAAGAGAGCAGGTTGACAACACCTGCCAATCCTTGATTGATCAAACTACTAACATCTATGTTCATCTTGTCATAACACTAGGCACACCTCTTTTCAACCATTTATCCTAAACTACACTAGTCAAACCACATCATCATTTTCCACATGTGGATCACAAGTTTTCTATCAGTTCAGATTATGTTCCATACATTCCGGTTGGCAGTGTCAGCTGTTGCCATATTCCACATTATCTTCTTTTACTGTATCAATCCGTCTTTTTGACACCCTCTGCATCGGAACCCCATTAACTTTAAACTTTGTACGGGCCTGTTATTAAAAAATGTTCATGCTGGAAGGGAGCAAAACAGGCATACTTAGGGTCTTGGTTTGTGTTAGGCCTGTTATCAAATATCAGTAGCAAACAAGGCATACACAGAGGTTGTTTTTACCAAGAGTGTCTTTGTCAGGGGAATGATGGAATCATGCACAGTCAGTTGTTTACAAGATCAGGCATACCTGATTTTGTGAGATTCCCAGTGTCGAAGCAGTTGGTGCAGTGTTGCGTTTAAGACTCTTAATCAGAAGGTCTGAAATTCAAAACTAGTGGTGATTGGTTGTTCTTTGACAAGAGATTTACCACTCCAACAACAAGTATGAGTTGATTTCTAAAAGGTACAAAAGATTTTGTACACGGTGCCTAGTCTGTATTTATTCCCATCTTGTCTGTTTGACCGGTGTTTTTCTACTGCGTAGGGTTGACCAATTCAATGAAATGTAATATTCATGTCAACGATGTGCCCCATGTTTAATTGGTTTAAATTGGCCAAAGGTGGCATTGAAGTAGTCAAAAACACCCCTAATTTCACAGAAATGATATAGATTACATTGTCTATAAAACTACACGTCCTATTTTCGATATCAGCTCTTGTTCGCCCACAGTGCCCCTTGAACATGTGTCTGGTGCTCTGTACATGGTTCCATACCAACTTGTTATGCATTGATAGCTCTGCAACTTTGTGGAATGGATTTTGTGCCATAGGGGTAATTACTTTGGTAATGTGAGACCTTGGTATATATGTGCTATATATAAATAATTACTATTATTTATGATGTGATGAAGATGAAGCTTTAATAGTAATGATGGATAGGAAGTGATGGCATGTGGCGCTGTAGCTTGGTAGTTAACATGCTTGCCTTCCAATCCCGAGGTCCTGGGTTCGAACCTGACTGGTCCTTTTCCCATGACAAAACAATGCCACTCCCTAAACCTCAAGCTGTTTGATGTGACACAAAATTAAAAAAAAACAAATCAAGGTAAGGCTATTCCAATTTTTTTATTTTTTTTTTATTTACTGTTTTTTTCGTGTCACATCCAACAGCAAGTTTACTATCGCCACTTACAAGATGAGAACTATGCCATGCTTTCTAAACCAAGTCTCATTATGAGGCTTGGGGAGTGACATTGTTAAGTCGTGGGAACCAACCTAACATTCAGCCAGGTTCGAACCCGGGACCTCGGGATTGGAAGGCAAGCATGCTAACCACTAATCTACAGCACCACTCCCTCCCAGTTGGGAAAATGCATTGCCAAAGTAAGTCATGTCAAACCATACACAACCTTAAACCATAAAGCCTGTTTTTTTGGTGATCATAAATCCCCAAAACAGTGATTTTTAATACTGTTTTGAAAATCCTGAAAAATTATGATTTTCACAAGGATTGACAGGAAAACAGTAAACTATTTTAATCATTAAAATTGAAATGAGTTCATCTTTAACAATTTTAGTGACGATCGAGGGATAATATTTTCTGCTGTTAGAATTGACAGATTTTGGGCCTGTGATGCATAGTCACGTGTAGGGTGGAGTTTGCAAGTCGTTTGACCTTGGGTAAGCTGACGCTCCTACCCTGTGATGCATAATCATGTTAAGATAGGGTGTTATCGTATTGTGTCATGTGGCAGAGCCAATCCAAATGAGACAAAAGTCGGAAATGCTAGTTTTCCACAATAGGCAAAAAATGGTCATTTTTTCAAATTTTATTTTATTTAAAAAATATACAGTTTTTACATTCAACTTTCATACTATCTTAACAATTTTCAGATATATGATCAAAAAATCTTTAAAAAACGCAATTTAAAATGGCCTTGCTTAGTCAATGTATACTGACAATCAATTTTTAAATGCAGTTTTCTCAAAACTTACATTAACCTAGAATTGAGATAATTCAACATTTTAAAATATGACAGTCATAGATTCCCAGAAAAAGAAAAAAAAAGCCTTTTGAAAATATGCACCTCAATATAGATATTCTATTTTTCTCTATTAACAGGTTTATCCTATTTTTCTTTCTATCCATTTTCCTTTCCATGCATTTTTCTTTTCATTCATTTTCATTTCTATCCATTTTATGAAACTAATCTCATACTAAGAAAAATAATAATCATGTATAATCATGATTAAATTATTTATGAAGTTGTAATTATATTTTTATGAACTACTATTAAACAAACGGCTATCTGTAAATTGAACAGTGTAAATCTGGTAGATGACTCTTTTGTGCACAAAAAATATTTCTTTTTAATGTGATGGTGTTATGATCTATGCTCATGACTGGTGATAATGCCTAATGCCTTTTTTCATGACCGGTTTTATTAAATAGTTGGTAATATCAAAGATCTCCCTTCTTCATACAAGTAATACAAGTAAAAGGTTATAATGCATGTGTGAACGGGAATTTAGAATGCATAAGCATCTCCTTGATACAACTCACTGTTTACAGTGTGAACAAGTTAGAATGCATAACATCACATAGCACTAAATCAAGGTACTTTATTGGTGGTATATTAATAATGATTATTTTACAAATTTTTAATAATTATGCACTTTACCTAGTTTATAGAATTAATAATCCTGCTTGCATATATATTACACATAATTTAATAATAATTCTTTAATAATAACAATAATTGCTTTATTTCGTTTGGCTAATATTTGTATCACCTCTAATACAGAATGTCTTTTGTTTGCTTTTGTTTTTTCTCACAGACCTCCGATTTGAATAACCCATGTTCACTTCAAGTCCCCCAAAGCACTTCAATAGGGTTAGCTGGTCAACCATATAGTGTCGGTGGTGGTGATGGTGGTGGTGTTATTAATCAGAAGGTGATAGATTTAGGCAATTATTAATTACCAAAGCCTTAATTAACCTTTAACGAGACAGTTAAGAGTGTTCATGTTTTTTTCATTATTTCTGCCATTAAATTATTACTTCTATTCAAGAAATATAAATAAATAGTATATAAAAATATTATATATAAAAATTAAGTTTTGTCAGTAAATTATAAATTATGAATTAAAACTCTCTGTTTTATTCTGAAAATAGCATTGTTATTATGATTATTTAATTTAAAATGAAAATATTTATTTTGTTCATAAACATCATAGGTTTTTAATTTACTATAATGTAACCACATACAAAATATATTTATAATCTGGTAAATAATAATAGATTTAAACAAATTTTATGATCACATGTTTATAAAATAGTATACATAACATTAAAACACTGTAATCAACTTTTTAACAAATTAGTGAAGCCAGTCTAAAAAAAAACTAGAAACAAAATTACTTCCTATACAACAGTAGTCCTTAGTAGAATTAATTTTTATAAATAATTTCTCATATATATTTACGTAGATATTTATTGGTTTAGAATTTTGTAAGAAAACATGAACATTTCAGGCTGAAGTCTTATTTGTCTCGTACTAAAAGACAAATTCTTATTTTTTTTCCTGGCATGTTTAAAATATAATTAACAAATTAAAGATTTGTCATTTGAAAAATCCCAAAGAATTGCTAATAACTTGATCATTTTGGATAGGCGCATTAGATATGACCTGATTTTTTACTGGATAGAGCCCAACTAACCCAAAATCTTGAAAATTAGGGTTCACTGTATTTTTAAAGTTTTATATCTCAAGAATTTTTTGGCTAAATTCATGAAATTAAGTTTAAGTGCATGAAGTTATTGTTAACTTTTACTATAGGCTATGTTTGTGCAGGAAAATATTAATTAACCTAAATGCGATGATTTTTTACCTTTGATCCAGGGCAAATGATTGCTACACAAGGAAAACAGAAATCACCTGAAATTCACCAAAAGTCAGTAGCCCATTTTTGAAGAAATTATACATTAGCATTAATGTCTACACTTTTGAGCAGTTGTATTTTTTTAGATGATATTTTATCTGATAATCCGAAATTCCTGTCGAAACATGGCCATACATAACAAAAAGCAAATTGCAGAAAATAACAGTAAAAGGCCTACAAAATGAGAGAAATTAACCAATCGACTCAAATTTTAAAGAATTCTGTGTATGGGCAAGACAACATAACTTAAGCGCAATTTAACATTGAAATCTTTACATGGCTTTAGTAGCCGTTTATCAGTTTATTTGTTCTCCATTATAAATATTTTTAAACACACTAATTTCTATTTTTAACCTTTTTGTTACTGTGAATCAAGTGATTTCAAAGTTTATTTTAAAGATTTTTTGGTAATTTTTCAAATGACAATATTAATAAATTAACAATGAACCAACATGCCTTGTCCTGCTTATTTTGTTGAGTAAGCAGGGATCAGATGGTGTTCGGGAGGATGGCTTGCTTTTAGATTCATAGATATTTAAACTTCATTAAACAACATCCATTATTTACTTTTTGATTTCACCATATGACATCACCAACCACAAAGCAACAAACATTTAGTGCATGATAACTTTTAAGCCCTAAAATAATCTTTGTGTCAGCCAGCCCAAAAGCTTGAAAATCAGGATTTGTTGTTTTTATGTTTTTTTTATTTTGATTACCAATTTTGTAACTGTAAAAAAAATCTAATCCCAAAATTTGAAAATACTACACAGCTTCAAAACATTTAGAAATACGTAATATTATTCTAAAAATAATGTATAAAAAATAATAATCATGCAAAAAAATGCATAGGCTTATTAATACAGTACAGTAGGGGGCCTATGAAACGCCAAGATTTTTTATGACTTACACAGTCTGTTCCAAAGCAGACGTAGTTGCAGAATGTTTATTAGTACATGCAGACTGAAACACTGTTGCTTTGTGGTTCTTTTTGAGTAAACAAAATTACTGGGATTCATATAGACAGTGGGAGTGGAACACAAATATCCAAGGGAATTATGGGTAGGATCCCCAATAGGATTTCACACCATCTCACTGGGTTCTCAACTTGCGGGACAATATCTCAATGGGATTTTAAAATATATTTTGGTTAAAGACAATCCTAGCATCCCAGTGCAATCAATGTCTTCCTGTGGAATCATACACACCATTTGAATGATCGATTTGTCCAGTGGGAGGAGCATATCTTTATCTTATGTGTTAAGTCAAAACATTTGGGAAATGTGAAAACTAAAAGGGGCGATCCTGATTTTTAAAAATTTGGTTTGGTCGGGCTTGGGCAACATAAAGATTTTTTTAGGCCTGAGCAAGGTGTTGAGGTTTTAAATATGGAACTTTTACAAGAAGGATGCACATGACAAACAGGGTGGTCGGATGGCAACTAGGGGCCTGTTTCTACTGAAAACCATATAAAAAAATGGTTTTTTGGAAACGGTTTTTTATAATTGTTTATAAACAAAAGACGCGTTGCAACTGCATTTGACACAACAAAAAAA
>JAOTQE010072724.1:0-16764 GCA_025631205.1 Nesometra sesokonis
GGAGGGCGTCAGGGAAGATTTACCATTTTCGTCGGGGAAAAGCAAAGTCACAATATTGTATAAGTGACCAAAAAAATAGAAAATAGACATAAAATGGGCAAAGGGAGCATGCCCCCCCATCGGGCAAATCCTGGCGCCACCACTAAGCATACATCGACATTCAATTCGGCTCATGGGCCAATGCAATTAAAATCAACCTTTATATTTTTAATAATGCATAAGAAAACATCACTAAAAATCCTTGAAACGTCCCAGCTAAAATGAAGCACGATCCCGAGACTGCAAAACAAGTCTTTTAACCACATACTTATGTCCAATGGCATTTTACGAATTTCATAAACTGTTAATGACACTTGTTAAGATCAAGATCATAAAATTAAATTCAGTTGGTCATTATTACACACAAAATCCCTTTACTAAATCTGTTGGTTACTCTTTACGTAATCACACTCTCAAAGTCACAAAAGTAACTAACAACCTAGGGTGAAATAACTTCATCTTAGAGTTAATGATAAATTGACTTGTATAGTATTGTATACAATTTAATAAAGTCTGACCAAATAATAGATTATTTGAAACAAATTTAACTGAGTTTGCAATACATATTTAGTTGCACGACTACAAATCATTTTCTAATAAAAAAAATTCACATTATATAATGCAGATCTGAGCCGTATATAGAGAGAGTTTGCACAACTTTGATTTACTTGCTATTAGAAGCCGTAAAAATATGTGTACGTCCGTAACAGTACGTCCATAAAATATAAGACCTTCTACTCCATTTAAATTTTAATTAATTTTTATTGGTTCTATAAAACTATTTAACAGAGAAGAATAATGTTAATTTTCATTAAAAAAAAAAAAATTTTGACTTTAAAAATGATTAAAATTCTGTTGTGTACGTCCATAAAAAAATGAAATTTTTAAAATTTTAGGACTAATATAAAAATTATAATATTTTGGTTTTGTGGACCACATGTAATTCATGGATTTTGAAATTTCATTATAGTTTTTAATTTTTTTCATAGACTTGTGTTTATGTCAGGTAACAGTACGTCCGTAATGCTCATCTAAGACTGAAGTTTTGATACCCGACTATTGTAGATGGTCATATAAATGACTTTAAACAGTTATATAAACTGAAATCTATAATATGGAGTGCTATATCTATCATGAGTTATTTCCTACAGTTTTATTCAAGTTAACTGGGTTTTATTCAAATGAACAAATCTGTACGTCCGTAACACAATTTTTGTGGCTGATTTCCTCCGAGATGGCTTAGTTTTATGTAATGAAATTTAAAACACTTATTCATTGGGTTCAGACAAACAGCCAATTTC
Organism: Nesometra sesokonis; assembly: GCA_025631205.1. Taxonomy (NCBI): domain Eukaryota; kingdom Metazoa; phylum Echinodermata; class Crinoidea; order Comatulida; family Antedonidae; genus Nesometra; species Nesometra sesokonis. The sequence goes on from JAOTQE010072724.1 coordinate 1,341, forward strand.
AGATAATTTATATAATTTAATTTTCAAAATATAAACAAAAACCGAATTCAGTTTTATAGTGTACGTCCGTAACAAAATGTCTGTACATCCGTAAAAGTTAAACTGATCTCTGGCATTGAAAATAAAAAATAGATAATTCCAAATGTTTTTTATCCAAATTTTGAACTGAAATATTTGGTATAAAATTGATTTTTATCATGTAGTCCGTAACGCAATATTTTTTTTTTTGATTTTCTCAGAAATGGCTTAATGAGATTTGAAATGCATATTCAATAGGTCTAGGCAAACATCCAGTAGGTTTTTATTCTTAATTTTTAACTAATTTTTCAAAATACAACTGATCAAAGTCTTCAACCTGCACGTCCGTAACATACAGAATTGCCCATATGATGGATAGTTTTATAGGACAAAATATTATTTTTGTATGAACTTATTGTACATTTTAGAATCATAAAAATAAAACAATTGTTATGATGCATCAATATTACTATATATTGAAATGAAAACATATTGAAGTAGCTACAGTTCAGTAGGCCTAATGTTATTATGTATTTAGAAACTAGAATTTGTACTTTTTATGTTTATCTTTGCATATATAACTAATTTAATTAATTTTGGCTAAATACTCATTCAATATTTGTAATTGACAACTGTTTAAAATCCCATCTTTAACATACAACTTAAAAATAAAATAAGGAATAGACTGTGCAGTATATACAGAGTGTTATACATAATTCACACAAATCTGTTTGGTAACAATACGGCCACACAAAGTCATATGCATTGATCTGACAAATCAAGTTGGCCAAGCTCTATCTACGGCTCTGATGCAGATTACTTAGTTGATTACCAATTATGTAATATTGTATGCCTGTGTGTATAGAGGTCTTTACTGTTACGTCACAAACAATTAGTGGCGTCCTTTGTTGCTAGTAGTTAAAAAAAAATGTGGTCAACCGATCGTCGCTAGCCTATGCAAAGAGGCATAGCTGATATCTTTTAGGCTTCCATCTCATTAGTCCATTCTAATAGTAAATTATTACTTTTCAAATGTCTCATTGCAAAATGTATATAACACACGATTACAAAATCATTCAGGCATGAATGACCGTAATTTAAAAAAAAAAGGCGCCACATATTGTTTTTTCATTGTTGTGATGTAAACTGTTTTGTTCTCTATAATGGCAAAAATTATTGTGTAAGCTGTGGCAAAATACTATACAAGTTGAAAATAGACAAAATATTAAAACTTTAATGCAGATTACTCCATGAAAAAGAAAAGGTATCAATAAACAATTCAGTTTTGACTAGATTTAGCTAGCATCTGACAATTGACATCTAGTTGTTTGTTTATCGTTTGGGAAATACCCCTATGCTACGTTGAAGTAGGCTTGATCTTACAAAAGGGTTAACTAATTTTGATTTTCTAGGCTAGACCTACTTGCCCTCAACTCCTGACATCTTACCTAGAAATGAGGAATTGTTTACATACTAATTAGGTTCTTTGAAAAACTTCTATCTACAGTATCAACTCTTTGACCTAAACAAACAATGGTAAACAAAACAAGGTATATAGCTAATTATACCTGTGCTAAATCATATTACTATAGTTGTCTCAGGATAAATGGCAACAAAATGCATGCTTACATTCTTTGCAGAAGCGCCCTCCCACCATAAACAAAAAACACTTACTGTAGCTATTAAACTAGCAATTTAATAATATAAAACATTATTCATAACTAGACAATGGAAAGTGAGGAATGAATTGCCATGTTTACCTTCACTGTGGCCATTATCAATTGGGTCATGTTAATAGCACATGTACATTTTTGTAAAAGACCAACATACTACACTACCACAAATACTTCTCATTGCCAAGTAGATCTTCATCAGCTTGAAGTGCTATAAGATAAATAACATTTACACACATTATAGAAAAATACTAACAAATCTGTACATTTATCATTATTTTTGTCTGCATTATGAGTTTATAAAGCATGGTTGCACCTACACGAATATTTTTTTTACACACTGCGTTATAAGTAGGTTTTTGCATGAGAATTAAGCACAAACGTTGTATTGGTAGTGGTGTTGACATTGTAACGACACATGCAACTTGACCTTTTGCATATATGGAAAATTTAGAAGAGTATTAAAATTGAAAACAAAATTTTCATTTATAATATTTATGTCCATTAGTAGTAATACTTTTTCAGTGAATATAAATGTAGGGTTTCATATTAGAGAAAATGTTAATGCACTTTTTGTGATACACAAGTTAAAAGTGGCTCCATATTTAATACTGGTAATTACAAATAATGCATACTCCAAGCAATGACATACACACCATCGTGACAGGACTCAATAATTCGACATAAATGATGTCATAATCATTCATTCCTATTGATGACATAATTTGGAGTATGCATTATACTTTCTTTTTTTAGTGGGCCTTTCGGATATTCAATACTGAATGAATTGAAATGAGCTCTTGGAGCACATTGCATAGAGCCTTGGCATTATGTGGTAGAAATGCCAGTTTCTTTCATTCATTATTTACTTTTATCTTTGTATATTGCAACAAGCACTCATTTACAGATGGCAACAAGCACTTATTTACAGCTGAGTGAAAATAGAGCTGTCCCCACCAAGAATTCCACCCAGTTCATTGGCATGATAAGACAGTGTCCTAACATTTCTGGATTTTTTTTTCATGTGGTACATTTAATTCCATCTAGATAAATTAATACGGAAAGCTATGTCAGAATTGAAGTTCCAGCAGGATTTTAATACCAAAATTTGTATTTTTATGTATTATTTCTGTTATTTTGAGGATGCTGAATACAAAAAAGACAGGTACCATTTTTTTCGATAACTCCTTCAGCCACCATTTTTAAATTCAAAATGGCTAAAAAAAACCAAAGGGAACATGGTCATTAGTGGTATCATTGGAAAGGGAATGGTTCACTGAGCAAAAAGTCCCATTACACCTATACCAATTAAACCAATAGCTTAGTTAAAATGGGAATATATATAGTTAATACAGTACTTAACATATTATGTTTTTGACATAAACTTTAGTTGGAAATATATTGATAAATGTGCACTTTCAGGTATATATTTTTACTGTTGAAAATGGCAGTACGACAAGAGCTTTAAAATTATGGTATTTGTCAACATTTAATTTTTGACTTTTGACCTTTGATTTGGTCAAGTGACTATTTAACCCTTACTACAACAGAATTCCTAGGGAAAACCATCACTGGGCATCTGGATTAATTTTGAAATTCCTGCACACTTTTAGGTTTTCTGATAGGCCTAACTTCTCAAGCATTTTTGAACACTTTCTCTTTATTTAATAAAAAAAATTCTAAAAACAAATGTTCATTCTGAAATGGGCTTTCGATTAATATATAGTATATAATTTTAGGATTTTTCTGGGAATTAATACATTAAAAAAAAAATTTACGAAAAGAATGTGAACTAGGCTTAAAAAAATGGTAGGTTAAAAAAATAGCGTTGGGAAATACAAATATTAAAAATAAATTTATTTATTTTATATATATTAAGTGTTGAATATCTCCGTAACTATTGGTTTATCTGTATAGGTGTAATGGAACTTTTGGATCAGTGTACAGTAGAATTCCCTTTCCATTGATACCATTGATGACTATGTAGGTGAAACGGCCAAAGGCATAGTAAAAAAAAAAATGGTACCCAACTTTTTTGCATTCAGCACCCCCAAAAGGACAGGCATAGCATAAAATTCAATTTTGGCAAAAAAATCCTGCTGGAATACATAGCTTTCTGTACTATAATACTAAAATAGAATAAAAACTTACTTGATCACTTCCCACTGAAAAAAAGGCCATAAATACTCTCTTTTGACGAAGTGGTAAGTGTTGTCTTAGGACCAGTGTGTGCTTGGCTCATTGTTTTGCTGACTGGTGGTGGAGGCTTAACTTTTACACCCAGTGATGATGTTGCCATTAAGGCATCCATGCCAGGAATTTCAGTTCCATCATCCATGAACATATCATCAATAGAGTACAGATCCTCTTCTGGTACATTAGAAACTGGACTGGGAGGTTTTAAAATCCTTGGAGTATTAATACCTGGGGCTGACTCACTGTTAGAAGCAGGGCCTGGCAGCAACTGTGGTTTTTTCGATGCAACAGCTGGTACTGCCACTACTTTAGGAGCAACAACTTTAGATGAGTGTTTGGTTGTTGTGTCACAGCGTGAAGTGACAGTAGGAGTTGTCACATTTTTTACTGTTGTCACAGAGCATGAAGGGACAGTAGGAGATGCCATAGTTTTTTCATTAACCCTTACAACTAGTTTCGTTTTTTCTTCTTGATTTAAATTAGTTGTTTTAACAAATTTTGTAGCTTGTAACAAAGCCTTTTCCTTAGCTGCTTTTAATGTTTTGGCAAGAGCCTGTTCTTCTTGTACCTTTTCTAGTTGCTGCTTCGCTGCTAATTTACCTCTAGCCACATGAGCTTGCATTTCCTTTACAATGTGAGCCATCTGCTGTGATTCCTTAGTTTTTTCCTTTGCAGTGGTTAATTTTTCAGCAAAAATCTTTGTATCTGGTTTAGCTCTGCCACGACCCCTGCCGACTGTTTTACGCCCAGGCATTCTTCCAATAAATGCAGGTTTTGGAATGCTAGCTGAAGCTGTATTTTTTGCTGTAACAGAATTAACAGATTCTAATGATTTAGTAGGGAATGATTCACTGATTTCAGTTTTCTTTTTGTCAGAATTATCTGTCTGATTTACAACCTTTCCACTGAATGCAGCAGCAATGTCCCCCTCACCAGGTAAATACAGACCTTGACTCTTTTCTAAATATCTTTTTTCTGTCGAGGGAGATTTCTGTACTGTCTCTTTTTTAAAAATATCCAAAGACTTTCGAACCTGTAGTTCAGGAGGAAGCTGGGGTCCTTCATAGACAGGTGAACAAACACTTTGCTCTTTATTATTGTCCTCTTGTTTTACATCCTTCATTGAGTCTTCATTCTTAAAAGCAAATTTGCCAAATCCACCTTCTTTTTTGATAAATTTGATGTTTTCCAAGTCCTTTTTGTCCTCATCTTGGTTACCTACAGCAGCAGCCCTCATCAGTTCAAGTTCCTTCTCATAAAGAGGATTCTCATCAATATATTTCTACAAAATAGATACAAACAATAAATAACCGTAATACCAAGCAGTAAGATACAGGATGTGTTGCTAGGTATCCAGCTTTGAAAGCCATTTTAACTCTTGGAGGATCTAAAAGCAATCATGTATCTACTAAAATGAAAGCAAAAGTTACATGTATTAAAGTGCAGGGAGGATAATTATGGTTTTGAGCCATTCAATGCAAGATCCACCAATGCTGAAACAATCTCAGCTTTCATATGACATTTCAGAAAAAATTAGACTCCAAAAGTACATATTTCCTCCTAATGAAATTAAGAAAATAAAACAACTCCTTTTACATTATAAAAGCAAAGCCTCTAGTAATGTACATTATTGCACTGTTAATTTCTCTTTGATTTCTTTTATCAACAAGAGCGATCGCTCACCAGGTCCACGCTTCCACTGTGATTCCGGGTTGTAAAAGCATTCTTCCATTATTAATTACCACTAGTGGGATACGTTACATTAAAGTTCTAAAGATATTCTTGTAGTTTTGACAAGGCAGTTTGGAAGAGAAAATAGGTACACACTTTTTTTCTAAATTTGGATAGGAATAAGACAAAAACAAAACTTTCTATTGAGTTGCCCGTAGTGGGAATCAAACTCATGACCTTTGCTTTATTAGAACGGTCGTGTTAAATCGGGCCACAAAGCATGCGATTTCTCCAAATGCATTTTAGAGTTCTTACTTCTTACCGGTGAAATGCATTTTGGTTTTGTGGGTCTAGGGGACACCCTGGGGTGTAACTTAAATAAATGCCGATGAAGGTTTGTTGGGAATGGGGTCTAATGTATGTGTATAAAATTTCAAGCATGTCCGTTCAAAACTGACGACGCTGGACGCTTTTAAAGTTATGGTCGCAACAACACCAAGAACCCCAACAACAAGAAATGAGTGAGAACCTAAGGTCCGCTTCGCACGGACCTAAAAATAATGTTCTTCTAGGTTTCATGTCAGGCGTGGTATTTACTATTCAGTACAGATATAATAATTTCAAGCATGTCCGTTCAAAACTGACGACGCTGGACGCTTTTAAAGTTATGGTCGCAACAACACCAAGAACCCCAACAACAAGAAATGAGTGAGAACCTAAGGTCCGCTTCGCACGGACCTAAAAATAATGTTCTTCTAGGTTTCATGTCAGGCGTGGTATTTACTATTCAGTACAGATATAATGGTTACCGAATGCTGTATACCTATTAGTGCTGCTGCTTGTTGCCTCACAGCAATTAATCATTATTGAATATTTTTAATTTTTTTTTTACAAACATATTTGTATTATGTTTAGCAAAACAACATGCTTAATATAAAACCATAAAAATTTCAACTTTCTAGCAAAATACTGTCCACACATATTATCTACCATTTTGTTTTCAATCATATTGCTTAAATACATTTGGGTGGTTTTGCCATGACTAGCATCATATATGATTGGTGATTGGTCGTTAAGTGATTTATATGCGATTAACATTAAATATAAAGTGTAGTTGTATGGGAAGTCAGTGAGTTTGTGTAGTCTTGGTGTAATGTGAGCAAATCCTTAAGTACGAGATAAAAGTCAAAGCTGCAGTATTTAGAAGATATTGTAATTTATTAAGATCTTTGTTTGAAAGATCAAAAAATATAGCATTATAGTAAGAGGATTAGATTGTGGGACACTGCTTGGAATAAATCGTCACCAAGTTAAACTCCTTAAGTTAGCAGCCCTTGTTATTGCACATTCTGTGACATACATCTGTAATCTCATTCTTATCGGGTACTTTCCCTGAAGACATGAAAGTCACCAAAGTTATCCCGATTTACAAAGTGGGGCTAAAGATGAACTTAATTATCTCCGTCTTACCAATCCTCTCTAAAATCATTGAATTTTTTGCTTACATTCAACTCTATATCTAACTTAAAATAGCATTCTCTCTAATAACCAATCTGGATTTAGAAAGCACTTTTCTATCATTGTTCTGTGCAGTAATTTATGGTATGTTATACACTGTTTCTTGTATGCCACTAAACGGTCAGGTGTTCGGTTCTTTACCAATTTGCGCTCAATAGAAGTGAGACATATTCTCTTGGAAATCCTAATCATCAGAGAACCATTGAAATTTTGACCGGATATTAATTAAAAACTGATTGCAAAAAGAAAAAGAATTTGCACCAATATCACATGATTCAGCAATAAAATCCTCAAAACCATAAGACAATATTTGATTTTGACCAAACCATTAGACAATTTTGATAAAATCCTCAAAACCATCAGACAATATTTGATTTTGACCAAACCATTAGACAATTTTGATAAAATCCTCAAAACCATCAGACAATTTTGAAGTTATTGTACACTAAGTAAAGTACACTTAAAAAAAATCATGTGATGTGACAAATTTAGTTTAAAAAATTAAAGTTTGAACACTGTTACACACACTAATGCTTTGATATATTGTTTTTTACTTTATTTGACATATTTTTAATGAAAATCAAAACTTCATTTTAAAAAGTGGCAAAATATGAGAAAACACTGTAAATCTTTAGATTGGCCATAGCCATGACAACAGACAGGAAAACAAATTAAGTTCATATCTATACTTTCTGAAAAACTGTCTATCATGGTAACAATTTCAGCGAATTTAATTTTTCAGACAACTTTTCTTAAGTTCTGTTGATTAAAATGAATATGATTAATTTCAATGTTTATAGTGGGATATATTGACATTCTAGTGCAATAAAGATTCTACTAACCTGATAGGCTTTGTTATGTTCAACACTTTTTAAGTGTTCTGTTGAACAAGCAGCATCACCAAAGAATTGTTTGCAAAGTTTACAATAAAATCCATTAACAGCCATCATAAAATGAACCCCTGTATATAAGATTAAAATAATTGAAATTACCAAACATCAAAAATACATATTAATTTATACCTGATACAATATCTTATTAAAACAGATGCAATATTGGTGTGGCAGAGATACAACAGATGTAAATTTGGTGGTTGCTGTGCTCATATGACACATGCATTATACATGCCAAGTGGAGCAAAAACTGCTGATAAATGACCCTTGAATAACAAGACTAGGAGCTGCTAAGCCACGATGGAACACCTAGTTTTTTTCTTAAGATTTTTCTTTCTTCCTTTTTTATTCTTTCCACTTTTTTGGTCATTATCTTTTTCTAAAATGGCCCAGGCACAATTTTTTAACTTGGTCATCTCATAGATGTGTATGTGACATTGTGCGAACACTCACTTAACATGCAGTTTTGTAAAATTCTATGACTTATAATAGATTCTAAACCAACAGGCATTTTTAGTGAAACATGACCAGCTTTGAGTTCATGCAAACGGAAGTTATAGAGATACGATAATACAAGGTCAAAATTCCAGAAATAGCATCCCTGTCATTTTTTGTCACACTGACTCCAGTTAATAGCAAATGCAGGTTGGAGATAATTTGACATGAAAATCTAGTCTCTACAGTCAGTGGTTACCAAGATACAAAGACCCAAAGTTGCCCAAAAGTTTGGGACTAGCAAAAAAGCAACACTTATTTTTCAAAATTCAGAAAATGAAGGAAATGCGTATTCAATGCCACCTGAAATACCTTCTTTGGTTGCCAGAATAACTTTGCTTGTTTCATATTTGAAGGAGGTTGATTTATAAAAAGAATGTTAATTTTTTTAAATTTCATTTTGGTGGCTATTTGAGGTTTCAAAATGGCTACCTTTTTATAACAAAAATATCCCCAACTTTGGTCTTTTTAAAAAATTATTTCACTGTCTAATCATGTTAATTGAATGACACTCCATTAAAGGTTAAAATAATTATTAGATTACAGCTACGTTGAGTTTCAAAATTGTGGCCATTTTTATATTAACATTTTACATCACATAACAGAAAATAGATTCTACTCATTTGGAATTGTCTTTTGCGAAATCAAATTAGAAGATTCAAATCTATTATCATGCTGGTGGCTGTATCTCATTAATATGAAAATTATATTCAATATGCTAATCATTAATAGTAGTGAGCCAATAATTGAATATAAAATATAACGGCAACAATTGAAGTTATATACCTTTTAAAGGAGCAGCAATTGTCTTTGATGATAATGTGCGGGAATTTGATTTCATGTCCGACATCCAAGGTCTATCCAATGGGTCACATTTCTAATACAGAATAATCAGTAAACCACAGAATTAGCAAGCATTATTTATTAAATTTAATCACTGGATACAAAGCAAGAACAAATACAAATAAACAAGAATAAATGAACAGATGTTAAATACAATACCTCTATCTACATCCCTTCTTGTAGACTAGAGGGATTTCGAAAAACATGACATGTTAGTAGCATGTTTAAGTAGAAGTTGGGAACCAAGCACATGAGCATAATTTTGGTGTGTTCACAATCCTTGCTGTTGATGCTAAATTGGTCAAAGTGATCTCTGTTTCACAGGATCCTGCTCTTTTCCAAGATGACCTGAGTAGACTTATGTAATATTAAAAAATAAAATATCTATTATCTTAAAAATTAAACCTATTTAAATTGAACTTTTCATAAACAGACAACCTCAAGTCTGAGAAAAGTGTCCGCTTATGAGAATTTCAAGTGATAGAGGGAAAACTTAAAAAAAAAATTGACATATATATGTGTTATATATATCCAACATTTCACAGCCTTCTCAAAGCAAATGGTCTTTCAAATTTCAAGACACCACATTCTATATTTTGCTAAATACTACTGAGCATTTTTTAATATAAGTTGGTTCAGTAATATGATTTTTAGCCAATGTATTTTGTACAGAAATCTGTATTTTTTGTACAAAAAAAATCACAAAATTTTTCAGGATGGCCTCTTATGGAAGGTAAATTAACACAAAAATTCAAAATTTTCAGTCAAAAAGTGTCCATGGCCGCTTACGGCTTAGGAGAAGTACCAAATGTACCAATTAGATAAGACCAAACAGGCTTTTGAATGAGTTATGAGAGGTGTTCACTTACGAGAAGTGTCCACTGAGGAAGGTTCAACAAAGGTCAAATTCTGTTCCTATGCACAAAGATTTAGGTGTTTTTGTTGACATTAAATGTTTGCTTTCATGTTAACTAAATTGATTATAAAAAGAGCAAGTCAGACTCGGCAAATTGAATATATTCAGTGCAAGTTTAAGTTTTTTTTATTAAGATTTGGCCAAAGTATCATGCAAGTATTGATTGATTGCGTCACCGTAGAATGCTTTTTGATATGACTTTTCTTTAAGATTATAAATCTGAATAAATGTTGTAATTCTTTTTTTTTTAATTTGTGTTCCTAGACTTACCCAAAATAGAAGTATTTTTAATTCACCATTTAGTCATGTCAAAGTTACTTAAATATTATATACACTTCCTTCTAACATACTTTTAACATTATATAATACTTTAGCTTTACCTTATTTATCATACTGTAATTTAATTTGGGACGTAACCATTGATAAATTTCAAACCTTATGTTCATGGACGAGCGAACGAATCAACTCATATTGACCATCTTTTTAAATTACAAAAGAGAGCATTAAGAATTTGTAATGGGTCTTCATTTAAAAGTAATTCCAAACCATTATTTTTTAAGTTTAATGTTTTAAATATTTACGATATTAACAAACTTCAAACTGCTCTTTTTATGTATCGTATCGATAACTTAGCCATCCCTTCTCATATTTCTTCATTCTTTAAAAAATCATCTGATAACATTCATTAAAGCTAAGATGTACTTCAGTTTTATATACTGGTCCTAAACTTTGGAATTCTTCATCAATTAATTTAAAAGCAAACCATCTATTGCAACTTTTAAACATCATTTAAAAATAATATCTGGTCTCTGTATATGGTGATTAATAACTAGCATGAATTACAAATTTTATATAGAATCATTCATTGTATTCCTAGCACACGTTTGTTATAGGCTATAATATATATTATATACACAATAATTATCTTAAAAGTTGTTAGAAAGAAATGTACCTGCTTGCTATTTATAAATGCTTATTTATTTATTTTATTATTCTATTTTATTCTATTTATTTATTTGTATTAATTATGTTTATTGAATTATGTTTTACATGGGGGTCAGACTTAAAAGTTCAATGAACTTATTGACCTCCATCCACACACATTGTTATGTGAGTTTTTTATATAGGCCTATCTATGACAATGTATTTGTGTGTGTGGAAATCAATAAATCAATCAATCAATCAATCAATCAACAAGTGACCCAATGAATACAGTGTGCATTCAAACCACAAGACCCCTCACCACATGTTATCTTAGGGGCTCCCCCATTGTGTACTGTGTTTTGTTTACGCGTTATTTTAAAAATTAGATGAATTGAATTGTAAAACAGAGTAATATGAATCTAGGTGTAATGTATTTTCTCTAAGTTTCAGTTTAAATCTTGTCCACTCCTGGCAGGCATCCTCCTCCTACTTCCGATCTTCTCCTTTCCTTTGCCCTGTGGCGGCGCCGACATAATTTTTGTAAACCCATTTATAGTCGACTGCACCTTCTTATTACGTGGTTGTTTATCTTCTTCTTTGTCATATGAGAATAGAATATATTTGAAGTCTAGGTTTGATAAAATGTGTGCAGGCTGTTTGGCTCAACAATTCTGATCGGGCCCACGGTGATTGTATGGACTATCGGGCCCAATTCGATGATTAGTAAAACCTCATTCCGAAACATCATTGTTTATAATACTAAAACCAAAACTCTGAACATATATTTATTTGTTCAATTAATTACAGAAAGGAGTTTAAAAATGTTACATATAGTAGAGGCTATATGTCATATAAAGCCTGTACTAATATGGAAACGTTATCATTTGCTCTCCAAGGTCGCCTTAGAGAAAACACAAATATTTGGGGAAAACAACAGATTTTGTTATAAAAATTATAATTTTACCTATCAGTGAAGAATAACTTGAAAAATCCCTTATTAGTTTCATTGGAAAACTTTGATTTGTAACATCTCCATATTTAGATAGGAAATTGTTTGAGATAGATTTTTGGCCGTTTCAAGCTCAGTTTTTACTTCCTCACTTGTGAACTGTTTCTTTGTTCGTACTGGCCCAAATGGATTCTAGGAGCAAATTTAATGATCTTGATTATAAAATTTTGTATTATTAGTTGAGTAGTTTTATCGGAAAAATAGAAAATATTAAAACATATCCAATCAACAAAACGCTGTTATCGGCTATAGAAATGATCTACCTATGCAGCAGAGTAATTTGACATTAGTTTGCTGAGTTCGGACAGCAAATGATAAAAACTGGCGAAAATGTTTCCATATTGTACTTGATCGGTTGACCCCATATTATTCAGATAAAGACGTTCGTGTATAGCAACAATCAACACCAAGACAATTGGGCCCATTGTAATGAATGATCAGGCCCAAGTAAACTGGGCCCAATCGTCTTGGGCCTGATCGTCGTCCATGTGCACAACAGTCTATAATCCATATATTTTAGTGTATCTATAATCTCTTTTGGCAAATTCAGTTACATAATATGGTGCAATTTCTCTCATAGTAACATTTACATTGATTCTATTTAGGCAATCGGTTAACGTTTCACCCCCCACTTTTTCCTTGAATAGAAATGCTGTAAACAGTCGTCATTTCATCTCCATCCTACTCGCACACTGAAGATCGGCAATGTTGGCCCGACTTCATACTTTTCCGAAGTCACATATACTAACTTCATCCAGACTATGGATATTTGTTATCATATCACCATTAATCCACACTCGCATGGTTACAAACAATTGATCTGGCCCAACAAGTCTAAAAAAAACATTGTACGATCAGTAGCGGACATCATGTCTACTGACGTATTATCCAGGGATGTGAACGGGTGGTGGGATTTTCAACTGAAAACACTGGGGGGTGGGGTACCCCCTTTCAGCCGGAGCATGTATTGTTAAATGGATAACTTCATTTGCATTATTGATTAGTCTATTTAATCAGACAACCCTGTTTCAATCCCAAATTGTACTACAGTTAAGCCACAAGTACAATAAAATTAACAAATTTGTTTAAATATTACAGGTTTGTAGGGGCCTAACCTTTTATTAAAATCCTCAGGGTATACACTTTATAGTGTGAATTTCTCATTTTCTTGCTTTATTATCTTAGGGCCTAGCCTACTATAGAGGCCGATTTGCCAAAAAAAAAATCCCCAGCCACACTGGCCTAGGGCCTAGTAAGATTAGAAAAAATTGTTGGCCTGACAGTCCTAAAATATGGGGTAGGACTAATAGTTATGTAGGACTAATAGTTATGTAGTTAAATTTGTTTAATTTAATTTATGTATATTATTATTATTATTTATTTTTCAACCTGGGCAAAATTGTCTAGGCCCTATATACGTGGGTTGCCATCATCAGCGTGGGCTTCAAACCACAACCAAGCATCGTTGATTATCATTGTAGGGATCGCTCGACTTCGCTTTATTAATTTATTTGAAAACGAGAATTTCATGTGAATACGAGAATCATTTCAAATTAAAACAATAAAAAATACAGTAATCGAGATTTCCACAGAAGTGATGCATGCATAAGATATAAACAACTGATTTTTCTATGGGTATTACTTCACCCTAACCTATGCCTACTCGAAGTCGGCGCGGTATCGGGTCGGCGAACGCTAGGCTAATGCATACCGACCTCGTATAAAACCCCTAGCCGTAGCTTTTTCAAAAGCAGATTTCAATATAATTACCTTGGTCACTAGAATTTACAAAATCCATCAATTCTGCGATTCTCCGTTTGGTGAATTAATGAGTTATAATTTTCATATGCTTTGCCCACTTCGAATGATCAAGCAAGGACACTAGGTCAGGCCTAAAAACCCGACCCGCAATTGAATTTCGTTTTGCACGCCTCCCCATATATTTTCATTGAGAAACTTCATTGAAAAGTAACTCAGCAGCTGTACACGTCCGATCACGACAGCCAACAACTGGAAGTTGATGTGACGTGTGTGCTCGCCGAGACAGTCAATTACATCACCTGTAAGCTATGTGATTGGTCGAAATGTACTGGTTAAAATAGTTACAAAATCCATTGTAAAATAGGTTGTTTTGGGGCACAATTAGGGGTAACCCTTTAAAAATTTTCTACACGGATTGTAAAGATTTACGAGAATGACAAAATTGAGAGAAAATGGCGGAAAAAGCGGAAAATTCACATCCCTGATTATCTTTACAAAGTAACGGTATGCATAGGGTAGCACAGTATTGTTCGTTGACTCAAGAAATAAATTCAAGTGTTAAATTTATTGTCTTACAGTTTCTTTTATTTTTGTTTTTTTTGTTCTTCAAAATAACTATATTTCATAAAATTTCAGTTAAACCATTTTGTGATTAACAGTCCAGTAAAAACTGTAAACAAATACTTTGGAATGCTCCTATTAAAAATTGATCATGACAGCTTGAGTCTCTGTACTTACCTGCAAGTGCTTCTTTGAATGAAGATGAATAAACACATCATTCAATGTGAATAGTGGCATTTTGCAAATTTTGCAAAAATGGGAACCAGGATCAAAGTAAGAAAACTCAAAATTAAACTTTTCTTTTGGCTTGTTCTGTGTACTTCTTTCTTCTTCATATTTGTTTTGTTTCCCCTCATACCACCTATCACCAATAGGTTGCTTTTCACGATCTTCCACCTTAAATATAAGAAAAATGAATGAATTGTTTGCTTATAATAATAAGGGCTACATGGCTTACAATTTTGCTACCACTGTACATACAAAACTCCAATATCTTACAAGATTTTATACCGACTTGAGAACACAAACAATGTGGTACTGGTCAAAACAATCAGACCTTTAAACATTGATTATTATTTAAAATTTAACAGTAAATTTCCTTTGTTATAAATAGACACGAATTAAAATAAATGCATATGATACTATACAATACTCCCTTATTGTCATTTTCATGTCAATATTTTATGTTTGGTTATGTTTAGAATAAAGTAAAATTGTGGACACAAATATAATATCACAAATTCTTATGATGATAACAATCTCTTTGAAAATGCTGACGTCATCAATAATACAGGAACATAAAATCACGGTACATAAAATGTAGGTTTCACTGTAAATCTAAATTTCACAAAAGTAAAAAGTAATTATCCATCCCATAAAACGACTTCAACTGAAAACCATGGGGGATATGAGAAAGACGGTCCAGGTGAAAACTTCCAAAAACAAA